>JABFPN010001177.1:0-32169 GCA_022817305.1 Leptoteleia sp. ZL-2020
TACGGTTCTCAAAGACTATCAGCCTTATAGTGTAGTAGTACGAGTGTCTTTGAGAACCTTAATACTGGTCAACAGAGGTCGTGAATGGCCGAGTGGTAAGACATGTGACTTATAAACTGTAGATCGGGAGTTCAAATCAAGGTGAGTATATAAAGTAAATTTTTTTTTATATAGAAATGCTTTGTCAGCCACTATGGACTCTGCCACAATGTTTTTTCCACGCGGGTTGCTATATATCGTCCACGTATAATCGTATATGGCCATACATTAAATTAAAATTATTGAAACTATATTTGATTAGAATATTATATTAGTTATTGCCATGTATGAATTAAGAAAAAACGTACATGTTCAAAGATGAATTTATTTCCTTAAATAATATTGTTAACACATATATAGACCATATCTGTCTCATTTTTACTAGGGTCCTATTTCTGTGCGTTATACAATTAATAATTCAGTTATTTTCACCGAACATTAATCTCGAACTAATCGAAATTTTTTGTTCAGTTAAGAGTCCTCTAAAAAAAAAGGAAACAAAGAACTCATTACTTGCAAGCTTTTCTGAGAAGTTTTGAAATGGATTTTGGAATAAGTTAAGGAAAGTTAGTGCGATGTGTTGGTATATATGTAACAGATCTCTTCAAAAGCAGACACCTGTCAAAGTAAGTTGCAATAAGGAAGGTATAATAGAAACATACGCGCTTTCATAAAGTTTCGCACTTTTGGCATTCAATAATAACAATGGGAGAGTCAGATATGCCCCCCAGGCGAAAGTCCTCAAATTAAGCCTTCTTCATACTTCATATTGAAGACGTAAACTTGTGCACAGAGAAACTTATAACAATGAAATTTACTGCAAATATATATTATCTCCTATAGATTTAGATAACAAAAATGGACATCAAATGCTGGTTGAAATCAAAGTAAAAATAATTAAAATCTATTAAAGCTTTTAGTGCGTAAAGAAAAATTATACTGAATCACTTGCGCCAACATAGCTGTTTATCGTCATTCTTGACTTTAACAGCATTACTGAATGACATTAAAATAAATTTGTCAGGAATTGAACTCACAGTCAAATATTCACTTTTCCTACAATATTTTTTTTGTAGAAGTTAAGCTTTTCTCGAAATATAGGTTCAAATCAGCGTAAAAAGTTACGTCGAATGAACCCAAGTTCCAAGAGAACTTTTTTCAATAATTTTTTCGTCAATTTTTCGATTTTCCTGGGAAATGATTTGTTAGAAATTGACTTTTCCGCAAAAATAGGTGAAAATGTCATAAAAATTAATTCACTAGTTACCTATACCGTTTGAATCAGCGTAAAAAGTTGCATCGAATGCATCCAAGTTCCAAGAGACCTTTTTTCAAAAGTTGTTTCGTCCATTTTTCAAATTTCCTGGGAAATGATAATCAACGCTCAGAAGCCCAGGAGTATCTGCAACTTGAATCAAATTACAATTAAAATCATAGCAGATTTGTGATTGGTAAAAAAAATGTTCATATTGTTGCCTACATTCAATATTCTTTTCACAATTTTCTGTTAAATTTAACGTTTCAAAATTAATCCAGTTTCATATATGATGCAAATTTCGTTTGTCTAATTTTGTTGTCAGCGCGTGCATAACAATTTATTATATATTTTAAAGGCCAGTAAAATATACCGTTTTCACGGACTCGTCGTATATTCTTGCTTTCAGTATTATCAAATCCATTTATTAGAATCAGTGTAATCACGTTACTAGTCGTGCGCGAAAAAAAGGCAGATTTATAAATGTCAGCGAAACAAAATTTCGACTCATCTATGTTAAAAGTTGCTGACTATAAATTGAGTTATCAGGCGGACCGAACAACGTGAAATGAAGATTTAGGGTGTTGCGTAACATCTGCTCCCCATTTATACATTTAATAAATACAACGCATCATACGAATATGCATATGAAAAAGAAACTAAGTACCACTGTAATTTGTTTGCTTCAATTAAATTACCTTTGCACATCTTACGAACAATTCCCTTTCGCCGTTTTATTTATAATTACACGTCAGTTTCATAGCCAAAGACGTTGAGGATTTTTCCCCACAATAATGACCCTATTACCAGAGGGGGAGGGATAGAAGAAAGAAATGGAAGATTGGGGCAAAAGAAAGGTAAAGGAAGTTTGCCTCACTTCTCCTTCGTTCGTCCCTTCTATTAACAGAGATGCGGCTAAAAAGGTTTAATCATTAGACGTTTTGGATCCCGCAGCCAATTTACCGTTACCTTTGCATCCTCACGAAATATATCGCAAAACATCTTTTTCCGTTCATTTGCCTAGTTCGGAGTATTTCCCCCGATGATTAATTACGTCGAACTTAATCAAATACGTTTAATTCGCATTATCCACTATTCGTTAAACCGAGTTTTCGGACCGAGATATACTGCCGGGGATGATTTGGAAGATAAACAAAGACGGGGTACGGTAATGAATTATTTATTTTCCTACATATAAGCAAACGTAGACTAATTGATAAGTGCGTGCAAGGTAAATGGATAACGCATTAAAGGAGGAAAGCGGGAAAAGTGGAATAAAAAGAAGTCAGTCGTAGTAGCATCATTTAACGGTGGAGTCTGACACTATTGACGCAGTATTAGAATGAGAGCCGCGGAGTTGTCAACAGGGAAGGCTGGTTAATGTTGCACTTTGTATAATCGGCAGTACTTGTTTACGCGTGGCACTCACGTTCTCCTGCTTATACACAACTAACTTGCATCCATCTTCCGAGAGTCGTTTGGTTACCGTCAGCTTCAGATTCGGTTGCTCAGACGTAGTTAATGCTTGTGTAATCTACAATAAACAAACAAGCATGCGTTAGATGAAAACGCCGCTCTTCGCACTTTCGCCCTTTACTTTGCTGTTTACAGTTTACATGTGCAATTTGCATGTACGTTTGAGATTTTGATAAGTAACACTGTCAGACACCGGTGGTCGATAATTTGTTTATTCTTAAATGCAAAAATATGAATTCAACATGGCCATTTGTTTTATTGTTAATGTAAAATGGGAAGATAAAATAAAACATCGAGCACGACTTACTTTGCATTCCAATTCATCATTCCCAAGTGAAAATGTGGCTATATCTCTCTTTATGTCCTTCTTTAAATCCATTCCCATGATTACAGTGATGAAGCATGATTTCTCCTTAGTAAATGTTTTTACAGCCTCAAGGGCTCCACTTAATTTAAGGAAATTCTAATAAAATAAATGATTTCTTAATTATTGTAAAATGTTAAATATTGTTCGGCGATACATTATATATAAAGTGTCTGCATACTGCAAACTGCCGAAAAAAATATCATATAAGAAAATAAAACATTCATATATGGGCATATATGTTTTTTCTTTATTCATACATTGCTATATATGGCATAGTCGATATATACTCTGATATAATATGATATAGCAAATTCTTTATATTGAAATTAATTATTACCATATATCAACCATATACAACTGTATAAGTCCATATATAAATTAAGAAAAAACACATATGTCTATATATGAATTGTATATTTCCTTATATGAAATTGTTAAAACATACATGAACCATTTATAAATTGTATATTGCCACGAATTATATACTGACAATATTTTTTATCGAAACGGACTTACCTCAACTAAAATTGGTAAACCTACAATCGGCACACCATTGGTTACTTTCAAATCCCTTATCATCAAATCACTCGGTCTTAAATTACTGATATCTGTTTTAGCATCGAGAATCTCTTTAAACGTGACATCTCGACTAACTTCAATAGCACCCGATTTTTCCAAGCGTTTGATTACGTCTAAATCTTCGGATGTCCCACGATTTGCTTCTTTTGAAAAATTATAAGTATCTATTAATATTGGCCCTGCAACCAAAATATCTTAATTTCAAATTCAGTCCTTTTTCCGTTTAGTTTATTTAGAACAAGATAATTTGAAGTACTAAAAACAATTTGTTGTAAAGCAGTTTTTATTTCTAAGTCACGCGTTATACCACAACTCTACGCAGTCTGGAAAAATATCGGTCTTTGTCAGATTATACTGTGAACATGAGATGGGCGTGGCCTAAATATTTTCAGTCTTGTATATTTTTGGAGTAACATCCCAGGTATAAATATATGGTCCATATGTGTTTTAACAATGTCGTATAAGAAAATAAAAAAATCATATATGGACTTATGTTTTTTCTTAATCCATATATATCAACCATATATGAATTAAGGAAAAACTTATATGTTCATATATGAAACTGTTAAAACGTACATGGATCCATACATATTTCATTTTTACTAGAAACGTGTATTGCTAAATGACTCTATTCCTTGAGAACAAAAATTTGTTTTTAATATTTGCTTAATATACTATATCATATTATAAGAAATACAATAAGATTAATAAAAAACACCTTTTAACTATTGGCTTTGAAATATTAAAATGACTTTTAAATGTATAATAAAAGTAACATTATATAATTATTATTCATACATTATACAAATTTTTACTTACCTAATGAAAATTATTTTTAATTCAATTAAACTGACATAAAACAAAATTCCATTCATTGCCAAAAATGGACGTAAAGAATTAATCAATCCATATATTAAAGAATCTGAATATTGCACTCGGCTTTGTGTAAATCTCACAGGAAAGAAATTAATACTAGGGAAACAACATAAATCACAAGAAAGTGATCAGTAGCTGCGCTGAGAGCAATAAGTGTCCAAGTTCCCTTCTCTTTGTGCCAGTATGATGTTCAATATCACGGCCTGTTTTCAATTTAGAAAAGCTATCTATAACATTTTTTACACCGCCTATCCTTTATAATCACAATTTTTAATCAATTTATGGCTTTAGAAATTAATTCAGAAATGTTGCTTTCTTTGGAAATTAAAAACAAAACTTACCATCCATCTAAATAACGTAAATAAAAAAAAAGAATTAATGATATTCCAAAGTATATCAACCATCCCAATTGCATTACGATACATCAATTTACCTCGCTCGTTACTTAATCAGTAATTAATAAAAAGTTAAAGGGAACCCAACAAAACTGGACATTGGAATAAAAAAAAAAAAGTTCTCATCCAGTTTCTTATAAATAATTTATGCCCTTGCGGAATTCCTCCTCGAACTGTTATTGTTTAATTAACTGAATAATCGTCCGTGGAATAATAAAAATGGTCAGGAGCGCGTACAAGCGGGCGCGCAAATAATGAATATCCCCTTTCATTGTTGTGACTGCGGCAGGAAAAATAAATGACGAGTGATAGCACTTGCCTCGTAAAAGATTGGAAACCTGTACATCAATAATTTCCGGGTACTTTTCCAATAAGTTTCTGCCTACGAGGGTAGCGCAGCTGCCCACTGTTTGTATATTTACTCTTTTACCGGGCCAGGGCCATGTCCTGTCTTGTGGTCTGTGATCAATAACTTCTACTACCGAATCTGCAAGGGTCACGTCCTCCTCGGCCAAGGCGTGATGGTCCACCAAAATTAACTCTAATTTGTTCTGTCTCTGCAAGCTGCGAAGGTCGATGTGATCTCTAAAATACAGATGTATTTGTTGACGTCAAAATAAATACGCGTGACATTGACGGAATTGATAATATACACGGTTATTTTGTACGCTATGAAATAAATTGTATTAAAATATATGATCTCCACAAAACATTATAGGGGTAAAAAAAGGACGAGGCAACGATTTTTCGTATTTACACAAAAATAATAACAACCTGATTGTTTAATATAATAAAAAACAACATAGAATGTTAAGAAAATATTTATACGCGTAAAAATATATTGAAAATGTTTTGTTCTCGTTATTTACCATTGTTCGTCAATTGTTTAATTATTATATCTTAATAATATATTTATCACTGAGGAAAATATGACAGAAAATATTATTGTTTTTAACTGCATTTGAGCTACATGTCCGTATTTTAATAAAAACTACTGTTTTTTAGAAGGAAAAATATCTGTTTTATCTATAAATATAATATTTAAAACTAGTGTATTTGCTTTTAAAGTACGGTAATTTTTATTAAAAGACGGATATGTAGCTCAAATACAGTTAAAAACAGTAATATTTTCTGTCATATTTTTCTCATATTTAATTAATATTAATTAATAATATATATGGTCCATACATGGCCCATATATGTTTTAATAATTTCATATAAGGAAATAGAAAATTCATACATGAACATATATGTTTTTCCTTAATCCATATATGACTATATATGGTTCATATATGGCAATAATTGATTTCCATGTAAGGAAATTATTAAATGCATATATGGGTAGAATATTATATTAATTATTGCCATATATCGATCATATATGACCATATATGGATTAATGAGACATGTGTCCATATATGAATTTTTTATTTTCTTATATGAAATTGTTAAAACATATATGGACCATATGTTTCATTTTTACTAGGGTAATTTTGATAAATCATGTTTGCATTAAAAAAAAACATTTTGCAGTTTTAATACGAGAAATTGAGAAATACTTACCGGAATGTTAGCAAATGAAATGGTATATTGTGTTGTTTCAAATAATAAACAACTTCAGTTTTAACACGAAATTCTCGTTCGGAGATATTCAGAACCGGAATGACGATAACATCCACGCGGTTACGTTTTAATAAATCGTAATGGCAAAAAAGGCCCTGAACTAGAGCACACACGGCTGAATCCAAATCGCAAGTTTGATTTCCAAGAACTACTTTAACGCTTTTGTACGCATCCAGATCGGCCTGGAATAAAGTTTTCATTATAAATATAATAAAACGAACGCTTCGCCGAATTTATCGTAGTTTAATACTGTTTCAATTTAACCGAAATATTTGTTTGAGATAATTTTCAAATGAAATTATTCAGTTGATTATTACAACTGCAATTCACTCGCGGAGGAAAATGTTTTTGTTGTTACAACATTAATTGCTTTGTTAAGTTAAATATATGTTGAAAATTATGTTCGAATTACAGAAAACAATTTCTGATTTACATAAGATTAAATGTAGCATTTACAAGAAAGTTTATTAAATGGTAATTTAAAAGTCTGTTTTGTCAACAGTGTCGTAATGTTGTTGTTATTGTTTGGTTAGTAGCCGAGTCAATTTGTTTTGCTCGATGTTTATTATAACGTGCGCGTTTATGCTTGCATATTTTTCGTACTAAAATCAACAAATGCGTCATATATTTCGCATATACGTCACATATATAATTTGTATCGCATAAATGTGCAATATATGTATATATAAATTTTTACCTGCGATACTTTGACGAATTGCAAGGGTACCGTGTAAAATTGCACTGAAGAAAATAGTTCAATAAATAACAAATGTCTATATAAAGACAATGCTTATAAAGTTTACACCTTGGTATAATTGCAAAAAGAAATTATTTCTAATTTAGATAATTTTCTATTACCTTGTGCCATTACGTAGTATCTTCAGTCGTATTAAAATTATGTTAAATATAATATTGTTATTTGTATATTATCTTATTGCCTTTGTTATTATTATATATTATTAGTTAAATGTATTTACGAAAAGTATCACAACTAAAATCTTCCGCGTATATTCAAACTTTTTGTTCGTTATTTTTTAATATTTATGATCACCAAATTATACACAATTTTATCATTAATATTTTATAGAAATATATTTATAATAAAAATCAAATATTATTATTATTAATATCATTTTGATTATCACGTAAATTTGTGTTAAAATTGAAATAATTTGTACCAACTTAACGGTAATAAACAAACGACACAGCTCTTAAAGTAAGTTACTAGATAAAAAACCTCTTCTTTTACGAATATGAGTTAACGTTCTAATAGAATTTGTATCAAGATATTATTCAACTCTCCGATTATCCGTTCAACTGCGGTTCGGGAAAATCGTAACAAGTTATCATCCATTGATAACAGAAATGCCCATGATACTTATTGATCAAATAGTTTCATTTAAAAAATTAGATTTAAAGATATTTAGGAATAATTACCAGAGCCTTTCGTGACGCTGTCAAAAATTGTTCCATTTTTAACCTTATTCTAGCGTTAGGTTATTGTCAAAAGATTTCTTGTTTTAGATAGATTTAAATGAGGACAAGTAGTTTGCGCTGGTTCTTTTCTGTTGGTACGAAAAAGCGCCGTCTAAAGGGCGAATAATCAAGTGTATAATTTGAAGTGCGGGAAATACAAATATCTAATTCAAACAATAAGATAAACAGAATAAAATGAAATTATTCTTAAACGCTAGTGTTATAGTTAATGTTTATAATTTCTCTTAAGATGATGCCGTAAGCGTTAATTACTAGATTAGGTGGTTATTCGTTTTTATTAAATGAATGAGATTTAATTGATGTTGTTGATTCAGCACATTTTCTCAATCTGGGAGATTATTTAACAATGATGTAACTGAATTTTTATCATTAGTTTCAAGCAAATTTAGGGACCGCGTTTTTTAGGTGTTAAAAAAACGCAGCCCCTAAATTCGCTTAAAATTGATTTAATAATTCAGACTTTTTAATTGAATACAATTTTCCCATGTCTAAAAAATATGCTGAATCAATTGCAAGCATCAAATCAGAATTTACAGAATAATAATTACAAAAACACTAACTCCGTGGCAGCAGACTTACTGCATTACCTTAATACATGTATAAAATGATAAAAATAAACTTTGATTCTGTAGTAAAATTAATAATATAAAATAAACGTATCGGTATGCTAAGAGAAAACAATTTACAATCTTTACAAAAAATAATATAAAAATATGAAACCTTTTACAACATTTTACTATAAATTAATATAAAATATCAGAGAATGGTGCGTTTATACTTCAACATTGGCTTTAAATTTAATTAAATTACTTTCAACTTTCAATTAATTTACATCATGATCAAGGCCACTGTCACGAAGTTAGTGTTTGGTTTTCTTCAAAATGCATATTATTATAATCGACAATATTCTCCTAACATTGTAGAATAGCTACCTGGTAATTATATTACGATATTATTATCCATTTCATATAAACGAAAGCAACAAAGTCGATACTGCAGGGCACTACCTATACCTTGAACGGCACTTTAATTGCGGCCCTGATCTTTAGTATTTCTTCCCGAGGAATAGCGCGCCTGTAAATTACATCCCTTGGAAACTCGACAAGTTCAGCTCGGTGCTAAACATCTGTGAGTGCGGAATGTGGTGGTCATTAGTGGTGCCGTTTTTCGAGTCAAATATAAATAAACCATGGCCGACGTCCATATTATTGACAGGTTATTTATTCGTTAACGAATTCAATGCCGTAACGTCCGTAAACGCGAAAGTGTCGCCGCGTCTGTTGGTCCGAGAGAACAGCCGATGGGAAAACCGCGACGCATTCTCGGTGCACGGCGAGAATAATTGAAATGTGACCCGCGTGAAAGTTCAATTCGTGCAACGAAAGTACCTTAAAGACAAGGGATCCCTTTTGCGATCACTGTAACCATTCGTATTTCTGAGCCCGTATTAGTATTTTTGGGGCACAAATTGACGCTCAACGGTTACACCGTGCAGTCGCCAAGTTCACTTCAAAATCGATCACCAATCATAATTATCACGTTCAAGCTGTAATTAAGATTTTCAGAAGTTTTGCATCTGCATAGTGGATAAAAACAAACTGGTTAAATGTTAAACCATTCTAATCATTCAAGTAGTGTCAATAAAAATAAAGGGGGAAAGAAACTAAATTACTCTTAACCCTGTAAAAAAATTGTTGGCATTAAATGGAATAGAATGAAATTGAAATTGAGAATATTTAATATCAGTTTAGGAAGTTTTTTAAATTAAAAGTACTTTTTTTTACAGGGAACAGTGTATTTATTGAAATAAATTTTGATGACCGAGAATGTTTGCATTGACGCCAATGTTGACAGTTTTGAAGAATAAAATTGAAGTATTATAAACTTCTGAAAATGATCGCAAATAAAGATTTTTTCACGTTGAGCATAAAATTAAGTTTATTTTTTTTTGTTTGCCTGTTGTCATAAAAGTTGGTTAATATATTCAGTGTAACAAAATATCATGTTTGACTTATGGTGAAATATCAGTCATTTATTATTAGAATATTGTATTACTTTCACAGAATAATTTAATTGTAAACATTTCTCAATAGTAAGCCATTTGTTCACAATGGGAGATATTGATTTAGTATGAAATATTCATTTTTATAATTTGCAATTACTTAACTTTTGGATGTTATTTTTTAAGTAGAAAAGAAAACAGTTTCCAAAAGTTGAGCTATATTACATGATAAGAATATTGTTTTTATAGCGATACAGTTTTCTTCGTGTTAAATGAATAGTTTATTAATTCAAAAATTTTAATATTAATTCATATAATAGAAATGTATTAAAACGCTCTAAAAGTGACTATAATACTGATATTTCACCTTAAATAGTTGTGTTAAAATGTGACACCCATCGCATCTACATTTTTACAGCAAGGGGTCATTTGTCATAAATGTGTAAGCCAATTCAGCTGAAAAGATGAGGTTCAACAAACAAGAGCTGATGACACTGGCTACACAGCCGTCTCAGAAGTTTGAGAAAGAGGGCATTCTGTTTGTGAGAGAACGCCAGGAAGGTTTTTTTCGCAGAACCGAAAGTGAGTAATTAAGTCACTGCTGAAAACTTACGAGACAAGAATAATTTATTCTATTGATGTTTAGGTGACTTTCTTTCCATCATAGTCTAGGGAAATATGCATGTTCGTCCAAGCATTATTTTTCATATATATGCTTGTACTCTGACAGTGTGAACTAATTCTACATATATTTTTGCGTAATGCAAGTTTGTTATGAAATATATCAATCTTCGTCATTAATATGATCGATTATTGCATTACATGAAGCACTAGATGTTAGATGATTAGGGTACATTTATTTTGCAGTTTGTTTTCAGTAGATAGTTTTAATTGCTTTACTCTTAATTCAATAACAGTTAAATAATTTTATGTAAAGAAATTGTTATATAGTAATTTTTAATTTGATAAAAAGGAATATAACTTGAATTACTAAATTAGTGCATATTACTAGATCAATTATTTTAGGGTTGTTTTATAATAAAATTCATTTGACTATTCATTTACAATCTACTGAAACATAAGTAAATTAATTTTCTGCATATATAATGTATCATATTTTTTTTGTTATGAAAGTATAATTTTAATATACATAGATATTGTAATAAAAATAAAATACTTTAATAATCTTAGTTATTTAAAACATTTTGAAGTGTTTGAAAAAATAACATTATAAACAAAATATAATAATTAAAATATAAAAAATTGAAAAAATTTCACAATGTAATCTGAAAATCAGAAAATTAACTAGTGGAAATATGGCAACAAACATATTTTTCATAATATTTGCATGTATTTCTTTAATAAATTTACTTATATCCATTTAAAAAGTATGTTGCAGTTATTAAAAAATTATATTGAAAATTTAGCCATAAGATATTTAATTCATTTCAAAGTCATTAAATATTTTATCGTATGTAATAAAACTGCACTAAAATTCCTCAAAAACAATAAAACTTTATTCCTTTAATTCAATTTGAAAATATTGTTTTTAAACAAAAAATAAATAAACAAAATTAAAATTAATTGATTTGCAAAAAAAATGTTTATTCTTACTGATTTTAGTTATTTTATAATTTCTCGATGTTAAAAGAAGTTAAATTAATGTTCCGTTAATAAAATCTCGCTTTACATTCGAAAACATTATCATTTTCTTTTTCTTACCCACTTACTTTATATATTCTTATGAAATTTTTAAGATAAAAAGGTGTGAATGATATAAATAAATATCAAAATAAAAATGTTACGTCTAAAAAATCGTATGATCAAGAAATGTTGTTAATTATTTTATTATCAGTTAAAGAATGATTTTAATATCACATTTATGATTAATTCTTTATATATGAAAAAACAAAATTATTATTTTACGTTTGTACATTTATATTTTTTATATAAATTTTTAATTCGCTATGAATGTTGCATATTACTATGCATTTAACCCTTATCCGACCAGAAGAAGCTAAATCTCAATTTTCTCTTCATTGGGGTAAACAATGTCCACATTTCTTCTTCATAAATTTGTTTCTTATTGCCATTCATTAATTAAATTTGTATCAAATATAAATTTCCATGTCAATTTTGTACAATGCAAAAAGTTATTTAAAATTGAAAATAAATGGTATTAAAAAAAATTCTCTGGCAAGAAAGGGGTTAAATTAAATGTTATCATGTTTCCCAATAAAACACATTTGAAATATGTATGTTTAGAAGCATGTAATTGTGAAAAACAATTATTGACATGAATCTTAGTTATATTTAAAATACATTCTTTATTGATAAACTGAAAGATAAATTTATTTATGCAAATATTTTTATAACCAAAACTAAATCCAAGACTCTATCCCATTCTCTATATCTTCACCTCACTTTTCAATTTGTACATTACTTAATTATTAAAAAAGTAACATAAAAGTGGGTTTTAAGATTGTATAACATATATGCTCTGACGAATGCATGTATGTAAAATAGATATACGGTGTTAAATATCAAAATTTACACCACATTGTGTACACTAAAATTCAATTAGATAGCATAAACAATTTGAATGACTAAAATTAACATTGAACAGGACACATTTAACTCTAATAAATATATATATATATATATATATATATATATATATATATATATATACACAACAAATTATTCTAAGGAAATTGTCAACGTAAAATAATTAAACTTCAAACGATAAATCTGAATATATTAATTAATAAAAACTACTACACTAAAAAAATGCAAAGTAGTGACACACGTGTAAGTAAATATAATGTAAACAAAACCGTAAAGATACTCGTGAGAAAATATTATTGAATTCAAAAAGGATCCCTTGCTTTATCATAAAAGTAAGTTTTTATTTTTTAATTCAAAATAAACCAAAAAGAATCAAAAAAAAATAGGAAATTCATTTCAAAAAACAATTTCATCAAAATGTTATATGGAAAAAACGTACAAGAGCCCAAAGACATTTTATTTGAAGAACAAATATATAACGCCTAATCTTAATAAACAATCGCCCTTGAATGTATTAATAATATAAAGTGATTATTAATTGGGAAATCTTGAAGAATTAATCAAATGATAATCAACACTAATTGGTTCATACATAATCAAGCTAATTGGTAGTCGCGGGGAGTCAGAAAATCATAGCAAAACTGGATTTCACACAATTATCATCTCAATGGCATTTTACATTTGCTCAACCTGATCCCTAAATCTAACAAGAGACAAAATGATGGCTATGCGAAAGAGAACGAATTAACATGTATTTTCCTAGATTTATGTACGCTATTTGTATATATGTAGGGCCCCGTTAATGATTACCAGTGACGTAACGTTTCCAGGTACAAGTAAAAATCTAGACAGCAAAAGACAAAAGGGAAAAACACATAAGAGTCTGCGAGATCTGAGTTGCGTTACGGCGAACACAAGTAAAGGTATCATCGAGTGCATTTTGTTCATTGTCTTCACGTATTTCCAAACAATTGTCCATCCTCATCTTGCGAACTTTAACACGTAATTTAACCGATTCCCGTTGATTCCTCGCGAGTCGCGATTCCTTGTTAAAATGAAAATTATTAATATGGTGTGTGTGCGGCCAATGGTATCGCGGAGAGGTCACGTGACTCACGGGTTTACCTAATCCACAGTCGCTACTGACTATCCGACGACTATTGGTACGCACACATTCTTAACAGTGTTTTGGCCGCCATGACATCAACGGGAGTGGGTTAATTTTGATTTAATTTAACGAGCCGACCTAACCGACCATGGTTGCAGTATTTAGATAAACGCCAACAATATCTGTAAATGGACTTTTCGGCACAATGCTGAGTAATAATGACATCTTTTGTAAATCCTATAGCTGCATCTCATAATGGTAAATATTTGGCTGCACTTTGTGTCGAACGTTATCAAATTACATATGACTTTTTTCTCTTTTTTTTTTTTTTTTTCTTTCGTGCACGTCGCACACCGTTTTACAACCATCCGTTTTCTCTGTGAGCAACATTATGCATACAACCAACATGAAATTTCACTTCTCGGTCAGCATTTTTGGTTTTCACGATGAATTAGACGTTAGAAGGATGATCACAGAGTTGGAAAAATACACCCAATTCACAATGAAAAGTATTGATAATTGATCACTGCTGTTACAGTAATATTTGACAGAGAAAAGTTGAACTTGGTTGCAGACCACTTAAACTTATTATTTATTATTATTTTATTTTAGTCGAATAGGGGATTATTCATTGATGAAAAGGTTGTAGCGTGTTTGGTGTAATTTGAAAAGATAAGTAACTCGACTGTTGGTTCATGACAAATTGTCAAAGGAGATTAGTAAGTTTAAAGTTACCAAATTGTAATGGCACAGTCAAGACTTAAAAGTGCTGGCTGTTTATATAATAAGAGAAACAACGCATTCATAAAATTACTACTATAACCCTAAAGTGGGGGATGTAAACAAATGTATAAAAAGTATTAAAAAATGTCATTTTAATCTACCAAACTTTTGAACATTGTATGCATACATTTTTATAACATTTTGATAACAATCTCATGTTCATGATATAAATAGTGATTTGTTTGCAATCTTATTTCTACGTCAGATCCTAATTACCTTTTTAATGCTATCATAATGTCAATATTGAATCAATATTTTACGTCATAAAGTACTAAAAATACGTGACATTCTAAAGACCAACCTTATAAGTCACTGATTTTATTATAAATCTTTAACAATCACTATTGAATTAAAAAAAGTAATGTTTGTTAATATATGGAATGTCAGATTAATGAAATAAAAGCAATGATATTATTTATTTACATCCAAAGGACATAAAAATGGAATTAAAAGTGAAAAAGAGCAAAGTTTGTTTACATTTTGTAATTGCAATTTGTCATGAAACTTCAAGCAGACTATAATATAATTGCAGTATAATATGATTATTTCTACACTAATAAAAATATGACAGACAAAATTACCGTGTTAACTGTATTTCAGATGTATATAAAGTTAAAAAACAGTAATTTATCTGTGTACATTACAGCACTTTTACTAAACCTTTTTGTCAATGTTCAATTGTAAAAATTGTATTATCAATATCATCTCATTATAAATAAAACGTTCATACACATGCCTCATTTATAATTGCTTCTAATACACTGCATATGTATATATGGATTGGCGTTCTAAATAACGTTGTTTATAAACATTAATTCATGTAAAAGTCTGCATGTTGCTAAATGGATGACGAATGACTACTGCATGCTATTATAATAAAAAAAAAGCACGTTTAACTGACTATGCAACAATTTAGTAACTCTCAATTCTTAGCTAAAAAAACACCTATATATAAATATATGTATACAGATATTCATTTGATGTGAATTTTATAAACGATTTCATGCAACTGAAAAGTATTTCACTTCAATTATGCGTGTTTATTTTAATTAACAGTTCAATAAACTCTCTTAGTTGTAATAAAAAAAAAACAAAAAAAAACAAATTGTTCTTCATTTTATATTCAAAAAAAAGTTGACACCCTTTAAACAATATCTACCGCAAAGTATTCAGTTTGGACATACATATCTCTAATCATTTGTGTTTCAATCTTTAAAATTTCATTACCCAAGAGCGAAATGTTCTCACAAATGGATTGATAATTTTATTCCGCAGTAAGTCTAGAGCGATGGTGCAGACTGCGAGGGAACTTGCTGTTTTATTTTAAATCACGGGAACAATGGTCAGAACCATTAGGAGTAATTATTTTGGAGCAATGCACCTTTCGCGTGGAGCAACCGAACAATCAGATTCCATACGGGTTCAGCATTGGTAAGAATCGATTACCCATTTGTTTACCTTGATTCAATTCTAATAAAATCTCTTTTCACTTCGTGTCTACTAATCTTTTTTAACTTGTTAAATATTTAAAGTGTTCTTAAGCTCAAGCATTATTTGATTTTTGCACAATACATCAAGTAATAGGTAGAAAATCGTTGTATTAAAAAATTATGTACCTTCTAATCTTCTCGGGGTATCCTGACGGATTGGGGTACTTTATTGGAGCATCATTGTGTCTTTTAATATGGGGTACCGCAGGATAATACTCATAGTATCTGCACAAAAAAAGATGTTCCCAAAATTAACATTTATATAAAAGAAGAATAGTAAAAGTATAGCTGTTTCTTAGATGCTTTAGTTATAAATAAAAATATAATTTGATATAACCAGCAAGTCAAAAAAAGTTTGGCATTATTTTTCTAATTACAATAAGCTTGAAAAAATAAAGGCTTTTATGTTCATTGTCTAATTCTTGACAACAAACTTACTTTTTCACATTCTGTATTTCATAAAAAAAAAAACATCTTTAGTATTCGATGGAGGTCTGTATCAATATCTGGGAGCTACCTCAGTAGAAGAGAGGGACAGTTGGTTACAATCTCTTCAAATGGCCAGCTACGAGTGCATGAGAAGTCAATTATTATCACTGCGACAACGAATAGAAACTTGCAGTGGCCACAAACATGACACGGATATTCAAATGATACGCTTAAAAAAAGGCATTGCAACAGGTAATATGGGAGCACATTACTTAATCGATCCTTTTACGATGAGAACTTGCATCAATTTTGCATAAATAATTAATTTCAATAGTTAAAAATAAATGGCATTAAACGTTCAAATACTTTCGATTTAGTTACATGTTCAATTACAATATTACAAAACTATTATAAATTTTTTCAGTGTAATGGAAATCAACTTCATTATATACTTTTTAAAACAATGTTAAACAGAAATGCTGTGTATTTAATTATTGTATTGACAAGTCTTCAACAAATTCTATTTACAGATCCTTCCGAAATACCGATTTGTGAGATATCTTTGGCTTGTGATAACCTTTTGTGCGATGGACACGGTCGACCCCCTAATCCGGTCTTGGAAGTTGACATTCAAACAAGTAGATCAAACTCATGGATTAAATACGCAAGAACTGAAGTTGTTGAAGTAATTATTTGCCACGTTATATCAATATGGCTAGAATATTGTTTTTTATTCTATATTCATATTCATATATGATTCACATATTTTCATATAAACAGAACATAGATATTACATCATTCATTTATTGAGCTTCTGAAAAATGTATTCATAAATACACTTTTTATTTCAGAGAAGCAGCAATCCTGGATTTTTAGTAACTGTTAGCTTTAGGGCAAGCGATGACTTGACTACTCAATCTAAAGTTAGAATTACAGCTTATGATGTACGGGAGAGAGTAAGTCAAACGTCTACTCCTATAGGAAGTGCGGTAATGATATTTAGTGCTATACAAGACACTCCAAGGTAACGTTAACATTGTGAAATTTACATTTAAAATTATACTTTATCGGTTTTGCTTAACCAAACTGTATTTTCATTTAGGTTAAGAATACCTTTAAAGTCCTTTAAATCTACAACGGTTGGATTCTTAACTATTAACGTCTGGAATCTAGAAGCAGAAGATAAAGGAAATAGTACAGAAAGTACCCCGTCCAAACATGTGTTAACAAGTAGTAATCAAGTAATTATATATTTAACATATGCTAATTCAATTGCTTTATTAATAAAATTTGTAGTGATTCATTTAATTATTTATTAAATATTAGTATTAATATTAATAATGAATAATGTTAATTTAATTACAGATTTTTTGCCATAGACGCTCGCAGTCATTACCTCCTAGATTAGGTACAAAAATAAAATTACCTCACCAAGGGCAACTTAAACTGTTATTTGCCAACCCATACGTTCAAACATATAGGTAAATACAATTTCCTCGATAAATTTGGATAATTAAACAAGTCAGATACACTGGTTATTTATGGGAAATGGAAATAATGTATACTATAAATTACACATTGTAATTAAATAAAACCACTTTTAGTTTCAGCTGAAATACAGTTCAAATAGGAATATCATCTATTTCATTGTTGCAGATTTCACTCAGGGCTAGGTGGTGATATCTGTGTCCATGAGACAATGGCCGAAAGCAAGCTGTGCTTCCAATTTCCACAACAATTACTGTAACTAAACATTTCACTTCTTAATCACATTTTTGGGAGTATTAATAATGAGCGTTGCGTTAAACAAGTTGAATTTTCAGTGGAATTTGGATACAAGAAGAGAAAGAACTTCTCCAAGAAGTTGCCGGCATGGGTGAGCTACGCGAACCATGGCACACAAAGCAAGTTGAATTACTCGATAGGCATTTGCATCTTTTGCATCTTTATTCGCAAGCCAAAGAAAATTTAGCTGCCTTCAAAGGTAAGATACAGTGAATTCAGAGGCAAAGTAGTTTTATCAAGGATAATGTAACTTTTGCAAATTGTTGACTCTAAACTTTATCTTTAAATTGATTATAAGACGTATATACATATAAATATAAATCATTATGCATTTCAGGAAGTTACTTTAAACAATCCTCTAGGAAGAATGACAGATCATTAGAATTTGCCCCGTTAAATTTGCATCTGCAAAGGATGTGGGTTCACAATGATACGTTAAACAAATGTGGATTTTACGACTTCATCAGTGTCGGTGCCTTTACCGCTCATTCGCACAAAAGCAAAAATGGCGGTCTTATTCGGTGAGATTTATAAATTTATACGTTTCAATTCAACTATCATTATTGTGAAATTATAAAAATTAGCTTTGATTGGAACTTCACTTGACCTAAATAATGACCACAAAACCTTATTTTACAGTTTAGTTCAAGCTTTAAAGGAGTCCCCGACTCGTGGCAATCAGTTGTACCAAGGAACTTCAAAAATAATTATGGCTCACGACGCGATCCAGGCCATTAAACAGCTGCGAAGAGACGTCGTTGAGGCGATGCGATCGCTCATGAAACTGGCCAAAGAGAAGCAAACCAGCGGGATGCTTCCCATTTGCGAGGACATGATTTCAAAGACGCGGATACTTTTGAGCCTCTGGGACCCTGGCCTCGTCGAGGAAGCGTTAACTTTCCTCGAGGAGCACAAAGTAGCCAAAGTCGAGGAAGAAATCAACAACGACGACCCGATGAGTCTGGATTTTAAGGTCAACCAATCGTTGTCGCCCTTCAAAAGGATCACTCAGCAGTTGAACTTTGACCTCAAGAGTCCCGATTTGGACGACTTCGTGACCCCCGACACGCCGGAGTGCGTTCAGGATATTTGGTCGAAGGAAAGTGCCCGGCACAATTACGTCTCCTTCAATTTGAAAAACGAGATCAACATCAATAACGAGGGTATGATAGAAGAAAATTTTGTCATTTTCCCGGACGTGGAAGATGACCCGAGAGACGCCAATAACATTGAAAATGAAAAGAAGGATGGTAACGATGACGACGAGAGAAACGAGCTGGAAAGGAACGATTTCGATATGAGCAAGAAATTCTTGGATACGCAAAAGATGTGCAACTCCCCATCGGCTAATTATTACAAACCGACGGACGAACCGGAACCGTGGGATCTCACCCAGTTGAACATCGAAGCCAGTGTCATGTGTCTGGTTTCCAAGGTGAAATTTCTTTGCGGCAGATGCAGCAGTCCGGCGGTTCGATTGCGAAATAAAAACAGCATTGGTAGGGCACCCAGCTTCAAGGGATGTTTGCCGAATATTCATAATAATATCGGAGTGGTCACCACGCAACCTAAAAACGGAGTGAAAACCGAGGAAGCCAGTAAATTGTTAGAGAGCTCGCCGAAACAAAATAGTCCTGGTTCTGAAAAACCGGTAACGGCATTTTCAAAGGCAAAAGAAGGTAAATTTTTCTGCAATCGTATATCATTTGATCAACCCTATTATAAACAATTGTGGTATAATAAGAAAATATATATGTTAATATGAATAACAATTTTAAGTATGCCAAGCCGTGGATTCAATGACCCGGGTTATCAAGAGTAATTCAGGTCAGAGGAATAAATTTACGGAAGGTCTAGATTTTGCTTCCATCGTTGACTGGACCAGTGAACTCCGACCGAGTATGAAGAAATTGCGCCAGGCAATGGATGGGTTACTCAAAACTGCAAGACTCACACATTCGGTGTTTCGGGTACAAGAAGATGCCAAAAGTGCGCAACGAGCGTGCAATGTCAGATATAGAAGGGACGTGTGTTTCAGCCAAGCAGTAAGTCATACTTTATGTTGAATCTATCCATAAACCTTATACTCGAATATTTCGATAGTCATATTGAGAAATTAATTATCCCTTTTGTAATTTTAGCTAACAGCTCTAGTATCAGGACTGATGGCCAAACTTTGGTGCCAAAGACCAGACCCTATGTTTCTCCTTATTCTGACTACTCTTGGTCCGCTTGTATCTTTTGAAGGTTTACTTAGTTACTATGGAGATGAAATCGACATGTGGGGCGACATGGCTGTTGCTGTCGAAGACATGCATACCGTCACTTTTACCTTATCCAGATGTGGTATTCATGCAAAGTAAATAATTGATTCTTTTTCGAAGAAATATAAATCATTAATCGATTGGTTCGGTCCCCTAATCAAAATTATACTTTGCTCGTTTAGACTAGATGGAAAATCAACAGCTTCCACGCAGATGCCTTTGCCAAGAGTGGTTGGGTCACGAACTGCTTTAACCGTTCTTCTTCCAGTGCCAGACGCGATTTATTCGCTACTTCCCATTGTGCCGTTGTCTAGGCAGACTTTATCTTTTAATATTACACCAGTTTACTTTAATATCGGTATTATTGAGATGGCTTCCTTAGCTGAAAGTCTCGGAGCAACGAGGCCCCAAGAAAAAAGCAATTTGGATAATTTTGATAGACTTTATGAATATTATTTGAGATTTAAAAAACTCAATCTGCCCACTGAACCAACAGCTACAAGAAGTGAGTAGATATAAACATATTAATTAAAGAAAAGTTAAATAAACACTGTGAAAAAAGTATTATAAAATATACTATAACAATTTGCATATAAATAAAAACAAGTTATTTTTGCAGTCGGTACGAGATCACCCATGAATCAAACATTGGCAGACATGATGACTAAATTAAAAATCAGTGTACAGTCGAAAGTAAATAAGAATGTGGAAATATTGCAATTGTCATCTCAAATTTGTCGAAGAATGAGGGGTTTGAGATTTACAAGTTGTAAAAGCGCAAAAGATAGAACTGGCATGTCTATCACATTGGAACAAGTTAATATTCTAGCATCAGAATACCATTTAGCGGAAGATGAATTTATGAAAGCCCTCGATTGTATGAGAAGGTATAACTTATATCTACTAATACATGAGACTAATAAATGACTAAAATATAATTAACATAGATATGAAACTTGTTAAATATTATATTTTAAAACATCTTAAGTTTTTTCATGAAAGTACAATATTTTTTCACTTTAAATGTTATTCTTTTCATATTCATAATGAAAAATATCAGTGCAATGCAGTTACATTAAAGTAATAACATTTAATGGTAAACATAAATTTTTCTATCTGGGTTGTTTTCTTCATGTCACTGCTTGCAAATTATAATAATCATGAAACAACAAATTTAATTCATATCGATAATGCAGTTTTAATTATGTTACAGTGAAGGCTGTCGGAGGGAAAATACATGGAAAAATATAGGGGTTCGTAAATATGCCTTCATTAGTTCACAAATCTTAACATTACCAAAATTGTATCGACCACCTGTTGGAACGTACGGTTCGACACAAACTTAAGAACAAATTTAAGAAAAAAAAAAAAAAAAAAACACGCAACGTAAAACAAATTATATCGTACTTGTTTAAATGTACAGTCTAGCTGTATAATGGATCTATTTAAATGATAAAAATTAGGTCGAAATAAAGCGCGATTCGCGGCGTTTTTAAAAGGTGCTATTTATTCAACTGATGAATTTAAATGAACTGATCGTGTTATAATTTTGTTACTTTAAGGATACATATATGAATGAATGAAATCTAGTTTTTAAGTGAAAATAAAAAACTAGGGATGGTGACGATCTTAGTTTTTAGAATTCTTCAGTCATGTAAATATTATTTTTGTAATCGAAATGAGACTTTAATAGTTAACTTATTTATTCAAACATATTTTATTCACAGATTTAATTTTTAAATACTCATAACAAAATATACGCTGTTGTTTGGATGTGATATAAAATATGATTGTTAATTATGATTGTGATTATAGAAATTCTTCTAATATTTTGCGGGAATAATTTATCACGATTGCCAAAAACGTTCAAAGACAGAGAAGCTGTGTTTAAATTGTGAAAATATTTAAAAGTTTTGTATTTCACAAAATAAAAAAGAAAGGATATGATTATTGACAAATAATATCTGGAAAAATTATAGCATAACAGATAACGCTGATTTTTAAAATATAATATGAATTACTAACTTGTACATTATAATTTCTATTATTTATTAATATGCTATATTGAATTAATGTTGTATATTAAACATTTTGTATTTGTTAAACCAATATACGTTAATATAATAATTACTCGTCGAATTATTTTTACATATATTTTTTTTTCAATGGAAGAACGTGAAGTAAAATAAAACAATTGATTTACAAAGTTCTTCAAATCCAATGTTCATAAATTAACAGCATATGATGGAATTATAGTCCACTGAATGGAATTCTAAAAAGGTTGTATTAATTGCACAGAATCTATTTCGTTCAACAACGAAAATAGTGTAACATATGTTGTACGTCGCTGCAGTATATTATATATAAAGATACTGACTTTAAAGAAAAATACAAATTAAATTTGAGGATGTTAATTTAAAACTCGCACAAAATTGCTTACTAATTTGTAAAATAAAATAAAAATATAAACCTCGAAATTTCAGTCAGAAAACCATTGAATTATAAATAAAAGTATTAAATATTAATGAGTTATACTTTTATTCGTTCCGTTTTTCCTTTTATCGATTTGACTATTTTTCTAACAAACGTGTTAACACATCGAGAAAAAAGTAATACTAATAATTGCTTTTCTCTCGGTGCATATTATCATAAAGTATATAACAACAAAATTTTTAGTAAAATACTCTTAAATTAAATGTTTATTGAATATTTTGACTCTGCATTTATATAAAATAAAAAGACTAAGCATTTAAGGTAGAAAGAATCTAATATGTTTTATTACATAATAAAATACATGACGCATATAAATAGCGATAATGAAAATATCTAAGAAAAAAATACTATAAATTCAATTTATTTTAACTTCGTTATATTCATTTCTTTATGAAAATCATCGAGTGGTTGTTCCCAACGTTTTTCAAAATATACGCCTAGTAAAAAGTTAGCGTCTTTACCATTTCTAATCGCCCATGGTAGGTAATGGTTTAAGTACAATTTTCTTTGCCTGAAACAAAACAGTAATTTGTATAAAATATTACCAAAAATACAATTAATCGTTTATTCCATTAAGTATATATTTATACTTAATGGATCAAATAAGTAAATAACTATTGTCCTAATCTTTGGGACAAAGCAATTAATATGACATAACATAATATTATGTTATGAAGCATACGACTTAAAAACTTACTTCGGTTTCAAACGAAATGCACCAAACATAGCTCCAGTAATACACATGGGCAGCTTTAATTGAAGTGCCTCAAACCACTTCACACTCACCTCTCCAAGCATTGTAATAGGCATTAAAAGTGTTGCATGAAAAATATCATGTACTTCGCGATATCTTTGCATTACATAAGCTAATTCTATATCGTCCACATAGTGAACTGGTGGTCTATCGTCAGGTGATAATTTCTACAACAATAAATAATTTATGCATAATACGTGATTTTAATAAAGATATCTGTATTAACGAATCATACCAAATATATATATATATATATATATATATATATATACATATATCATAAAATTAAATTGAAATATTACAAACTTAAAAGAACATTTTCAACTTTTTATGTTGTATCAACTTTTCAACTTGAAATTTCAAGTTTTTTTTTTAAATTGTACAAATTTAAATATGTTCAACTTGTTCTTGTATGAAATGTTTCTTGAACAAAGTGAAACGTACACACAAAAAGGCAAATGATACCAATGAAGGGTTAATATGAATTTTGCCATAATTGTTTGCCATTTCGTTTCCTTCCATTCCAGTATGACCAGATACCCAAAATAGAAACAAGATCACTCTTATCGGTTAGGAAATTTGATTCCTTGAGTGATCTCAAATCACTTGCTCAAGTGATGAGTTTTAAAAGTTCTGTCTTATTTTCTGCAAAGTTTATAAATGTTCTGTTAAAGCATACAAAAGGTAACTTACATTAACAGTTAAGAAATTTGAATAAGTTTTTCCCACGGTTCCATCGGGCAATCCTTGTAAATATGAGAAATCAATGTCACGCGTATTGATACGAGGTTTCTGCACGAGAAGAAGTCGACCTTCATCCGTGCTTTTCATACGTTCTAAACAATGATTGAGAGCGTTTTCGCCAGTCGTTTCACCAAAGCAAGCAATCATATCACCTCTATAAGGGTTTACAAACGATATTAACCCTGAACCCGCGGAAAGCAAGATACGTTGCAGGTTGCTGAGGGAAACATGCTGCTTCGAATAATCTTCCACGAAGGCTTGACGGGAATAAAATCTGCGCAACATCGAGGTATCTGAAAATTCTACAAACCAGTAAGAAATTAATACGATTCAACGCGATTGCTTTAATTAACAAAATTTATTCCTTTACTTTGTACATGATTTATACATTCGATTATAAATTTAGCAACGTTCTCATCGCGTATATTACAATCAGTTGTACAATTTAAATTGTAGAAAAAATCGGATCAAATTGCGAGGCACCATATGTTATGGCACGAAGTTCCGTTAGAATTAAATTAACTTTGGTACGTACGATACTTTTCATTAATAGAATGCTAATCGTGCCGGGTTTCAAAATGCCCAATAATTAAACTTACAATCTTTTATCTACTAATATACTTGACAAATTTTGCTGCAAAATCGTCATTTGAAATAATTTCAACATTCTAAGATTCAAACAAAATGAGATATTTCAATGAACATTTTGACAATTCGTTCAAAAATATTGCCTAAATCGCTCAATTACGAATACCGTTTCAAAAAATATAATAAATAAAATTCAAATATGATATTGTTTATATAATAAAATAATATTTATAATTTTATAAAATTTAAATTATTAAAAAAAAAATACTCATAATTTCCAACTTCTGAATAGCAGTTTCTTTTTTTATGTGTCGAAATGGTATGGCAAAAAAGTGATAAGGCCATATGAAAGTCGTAAAGTCTACTGTACATTATTGTATTATTGTTCAAAGTATCAAATATTAATTGGTAAACATGAATAATAAAGAATTGCTTTCATTCGTTATATCTTCTAATGTTTTAGTACGTCTACCATTCAGACAATAAAACTATATAAAAGTATATTTTTGATATATCATTTTTATAAAATACTTTAAAAATATGCTGGTTCATTTTGATAGAATATCACTTTCATAGACATTTCATACATACATACACTCAAAACTATTGTAGGCATGATGTAAAATGTGGTAAATTTATTAGCTAACTATAATAAATAAATATATTTACTATGCTAAAAGTTATAATATTATATAATTCGGGATACTTTAATTGTCTAATGCACGCTTATTTTATCTATACATTTTTTTGAGTTTAACTGCAAAATTCGTTGCTCATATTTCAAATGCATGCAGTGATTTAAACTTATAAATTACATACGTTAACTGTATGGAAAACGCTTTTTATATTAAAAAGATTATTTTCTTAGAATGTAAATATTTTTAAATATTCTTTGAAACAATTTAACAATCGATTTTTATTGTCAAGAGCATCTCCTAATCATAAATAAATGCTTTTAATTGTAATTTACAATCTTATAAAGCAAAAATTAAGCGAATTTTCTACTGAAAATAAGAGGATTTTATTGACAGTAAGATGGCATTTTTATAATATAAACAAATTTTTTTAAATACATAATACGCATCAATTGTTTACCATCTTTATGAAATAAATCATATTTTATTCTAGAATATTTTCTAGCCCGTAAAAAATATAAAAAAATATCAATCTTAATTCTCATTAAATTAAGTGCTGTAATATCAAATTATGAATGTTTAATTTTAAGTTTAAAGTTATTGTATATTAAACTCTATAAGATTTTCAAGTACTTGTTATACTTTAATGTATTCTTATATTTGTAAATATACGTTGTCATTTGATTAAATATTTACTAATTATTTGTCTTTTTGTTTTATATGACTGAAGTTAATTTTCCATACGTGTAAATTAAACATATAAAAAATAAAAATGTTGAATTTTATTTGTTTATAATATTATTGAAATACCTCAGATTTTATGAGAATTCGACTCAAAAGTTAATACTTATGCAAATTAAGTTTACGATTTCGCAAACAAAGTACAGTTATTTTATAGATATTACTTAAAGATAAGCACACTAAAAATTTCAAAATCTGAATTAATAAAGTTGTAATTATAATACTGTCTTTATATGTTATCAGTTTAACTCACTAATCAACAATCGGAAGTATCAATGCGTTTGCGAAATATATATATATAAATATATATAGTTCCGCATCAATGCATTTAAGGAACGAATAATATGACTTTGCTGCAACATTTGTATACCCACGCACACGCTTAGCTCATCAATATTGAGTTAACCCTAACAAACTATAAAGTCGTACAAAAAACTTGATATTGAGCATTCATGAATAGTACATTAAATATTCGACCGATATTAAAACAGTTAATACAATAGTTAATTAAAACCTTCATAAATTAATGTAGCATAAGTTAATTACAATGTAAAAGACGTTTCAAATTACACAATTTACATACTATAAATAAATAACCATCATCAAATACGCATCTGCAAATCCACTCGTATCAAAGTACAAAAACTATTAAATAAACATCCAATATCAACAGTTTCTGTTCGCCCACGATAGGTAACGCATTTCCATTCGGGAAGCTCGAATAAAATCTTATCTACATTCAACTATACAACACTTGTGCCGTCCAAGTGTGCGTTATTACAAAATTACAAATGCACGTATCTCAAAGATCACATCATATTCTAAGGAAGTATCAAACGGTTTCGATCTTCTCATTAGGTTCCTCCTTCATCACAGTATATTTCGGCTCGGTGTCCTTCTTTCTGAATGTGACCCAAGTATAAATCAAACTACCAAGCACGCTCAAGTTCAGGCCAAAGAAGTTGAGCCAGGAAAAGATGTAGTCGCCACCGATGACCATGCCCAAGTAAGTAACGCAGATATTTTTTAGGCAGCCGATAATGGTGGTGGTGAGCGCGGAGTTGTGCATGGTGCAGAGGATGACGCTGTAGAGCAGCACGAAGCCCATCACGCAGGACAAGACGAATCCTAGAAGGAACATTGGATCGTCCCAATGCGGGAAACCAATAACAGCCTGGACATCGCCCGTGTAACAAGCAATCAGTATGGCCGGCAAAATCATGAATAAGGAGTTATAATACAGGAGGCCGTATTTGCCGAGCTCTTTGGATTCCAGCTTCTTCTTCATGTAGACGCCATTAGTGGCCGTAAAGAAGTCGTTGAGCAAGATAAACACGTAGCCCTCGAGTTTGAAGGCGAGGTCGTTGGACGCAGCGAAAAGCGCCCCCAGGACCATCGTGTAAACGCTGATCTGCACCGATGGCCGCGCCTTTATTCCCAGGATGTAGTACTCGGCGATCATCGTCATCAGAATACTGAATCGTCGCAGGGCCGTGAACATCGGAAGACTCAGCTCCTTGGTCCCGCCAAGGCCGAAGATCATGTTGCCGATGTAAATGACAGGCAATGGCCAGATCTTTTTGAAGATAGTCGAATCCAAATTTGGGAACTCGACATAGTGCAGCTTCTTAGCGAACAAAAGTAGGACTATAGTCGTCAGCATTTGTCCTATACCCAGAACTTGGAAAGACGGGAAGTTGAAAGTTGTGAGCACGGTCTTGTTTACGACCGTGATCAAGAAGGATGACATGCCATAGAGTAATGCCGAGCTAATCCGATTGAATGCGGCATTTTCGTTGTTAAATATCAGCATAGTCTTTGCCAATCCTAAATCGTCCGATCTTTCGTATGTGACATTTGAAGGGTCTGGTCAAATTTTCGCGCTAGTTTGAACTCCTGCAAAGTCATGATCTCGGTTGATGGACGAACATTCAAATTGCGTATTACAATTGGAACAGTGGTGCGCTGATTTTATCCAATATTCATTTCATCCAAACCCGCCATTTATCCAAACTTGAACATTTTCAAAGCATCACATTATTCAAACGTCATTTCATCCAAAATTCGTAGCATCTGAAACTCCCTTTATCTACAGTAAAAACTTGCCGTGGCATCTTTTTCATCTAAATTATCCAAACACCATTTCATCCAAAATTCATTTTATACATTTGTTTGAGTATACAATATTTTTATGGAATTTTCGAACATAAACTATTCATTCAGTTAAAAAAGGAGAGACAATTCTGTTCATATAGGTGCATCCATAATTAACTGAGTGGATATGGCGTTTGGATAATTTAACGTTTAGATGAAAGACTCGTTTTCATGAAAAAAACTCACATCAAGTTTTTATGTTAGATAAAGAGTTTTACATGTTATGAATTTTGGATGAAATGGCGTTTGGATAATGTGGTGCTTTGATAATTTTTAAGTTTGGATAAAAGACCACTTTAGATGAAATGAATTCAGGATAAATTGCACGTTAGATAAAATAAATTTCTGATATAGTGTATGTTTGGATGAAATGAATTTTAGAGAAATTCAGCGCACCCTTTGGGATACATTGGAACCCTGCTTTATTTGCAAGCTCACTTGTTTCCACAGATGCAACTTCCGGTTAAAGAATAAATGAACTACCACAAATAAATACATAACCTAACACGAGAAATATGAACAATTGGATCGAAGTTTAAAGCATTTCTTTTAAACAAAGAGGAGTGCCCGGTTCCCAGTGTCAATAAAACAGAGTTCCAGTGTACATTCAGATTCACAAAATAATATTTGATAGTAATGATTATTTAATATCAAAATTCTATTTTTCTTTTTCCATTTATATCCGATATGCGTTAAAGGAAATTAATCGAGTTAAAATAGTGAGTTTCAAGGATTGAAATTTAATATGAAATCATGTAAAAAGTGTATTCAAATAAATGACACAAAGAAATGTAACGGGTTTAGTATGAACATTCTTATTTTTTACAAAAAATTTCATCCTTTAAACATGATAAAAATATAAATTCATGCTATTATAATTTGAAGAATATAATTGCAAGAAAACCCATGCAATATTGATAAGAAGTATGTGCAATGATGGAAACAAATAGCAGCAATATGTTTCTAAACAATTAAGCCTTAATTTTAGAATTAATACTGAAGCACAGGATTAAAAAAGACAGTTTATATTACACGTTATTTTAGTAATGAAAAAAATATATGGTAATATTTTTAATGTCATATTAATATTTTTAATTCACATGAAAAAATATAGCGTCATCAAACATCTCTAAGATTTGAAATTATGAAGTTTAATTAGTAGACAATTAAATAATTATATTTTCATGAAAATGGTATCTTTTGTAATGCAAAGTCTTTTAAATTAAATCCCAAATATTTCTGTAATATTTATAATTCTTATCAATAAGGTAACTACAAGTTCTAAAATAAATTATTGTCAATGTTATATCAGCTCCTACTTAATCATTTTTAAAAGCCATCTAATTGTATATAACTGACAAAAAATATAAACTTATCAATAGAAAGTTCATAAGCTTATGCCTTTTTATTCTAATATTAGTTTGATATATTTGTAATTATACAAATTTACCAATAAAGCGTATTAAATGCTATTCATTGCATAGCAATTAATTATGCATTTAATTAAGTTATTATCATATAAATGAATGAAAGCAATTTAAAATGAAAGCTTATTGTACCTATTAATAATTAATTTATATTTAATACCTATGTAGCAAACAATTTTTTGTTTATACGAGAAAAAGAATTCTATTATTAATTTTTTCTTTCAATTAACAAAGAAATTAATAAAAAGAGAAATTAATAACAATAAAAATACCCAAATCATGAGATATTATTAAATATTACTGAACTTTATAAAATAAATAATAATTTTAACATGTTTTTATAAGTATCAATTCGGCATTATTACTTTCATAATTTTTCATTGGTTGGGTAGTAACTAAACTAATACAGAAAGGTTCTGACCCAGCAGTAAAAGATCTATTCAAATCCATTCAACTGATTTAATATTAATGGTCTTTTCCTGCTAAAGGAATTCCACTGTATTATCCATAAAATATTTCATAACTTTTCAAACAAAAAAATTTAGTAATCTATTAAAAATTGCTTAATCCAAGTTCACTTCAATATGTTTAATAAAATTTATTGAAAATATTTCAGTTGCTTCCAATAAAATTACATACAGTCTACTAAAAAATATTAAATTTAAAAATAGAATTTATTATTTAAAAGTCTTTGAAAAATAGTACTGTTAAATTACTTTTTTTTTAAATTATTTGAATCTGTATAGTTCTTGAGAATTGTGTTCTGTCTTATGTACCATTTTATTTAGATCCTTTAGATTTTGTTTAATTTTTGAAAAAAAATGTAAATATGTTATCTCATTAGTTAATTTGTCCTACTTTTTAATACAAGTTAAGATAATACTATGAAAGTATAAACTGGAATATCTCTTATCAAGCACAATACCATTACATGAGTCTAAACGTTTAAAAGATATTTTCAGATAAATATTTTTTAGTTTAAGATTAAGTATAGTTACATCAAATTTTAGTGAAATTGTACAATTAGAGTGAAAATACTAATATATATATTTTATAATTTTTAACATTCTTCAAAATTAAGGCTCTTGTCAACAATTAAAAATGTTAACATAATTAGTTATTTTATATTAGTATGGTTAATTAGTAAAACTTTTAACTAATTTTTATCAAGTTTTTTTTAATAAAAAATATTTTGTTCCAAAATATTTAAAAGCATTTCAATACATTTTGCATTTCTTATACATTTTTACTTTCTTATACATTTATTTCATATTTACCTTTTTATATCAATACAAACCAACTTTCTTAATTAATTATGAAATGTTAGATGTTGTTATTTTATTTTTAGATAATATTTTTTCATTAATATATAACTTCGTTAACAACTTCAATTCAATGAGATATTTTTAGTAGAATCTGAATGTAAAATTAATGTCAAATGTGTACGATATAACCTTCTAACATATAGAAAAATATATACCTTAATGTTCCTTGAAGCCTTGAAGTAATATAAACCTTAGTTATTTATATTTTTTGCTTCTTCAAGATGATATGAATAAAATAACCTTTCTTCCATTATTGGCAAAACTTCAACTAATTTGACAACTGATTTTAAAATGTACAGTATCCAAGTTTCTTCGACAGGAGAAATCTACTAAACTAAATTTTATATTGCCATTCCTATCCGCGCATAATTACACAAAAACAGTTTTCCACTTTAGAATAATTTTATGTTTTATCCTTTTTCATTCATGTCGGCTTTTACTCTCACATTACTTGACTTTACTCACTCAAATCTGTATGCTCACTTCTGTATGTAAGCTCTTATGTATGACACTGCGCATAACACTGTGTATGATATTGGAAAATATTGTTAGACCGTGTAAGACAACCGAATTGTTGAAACAGCTAAATTCACGCCGTTAATTCCCATTATGAAAAATATGATTTATTATTCATTTCAATAATTAATGCACTATTAAATTAATAACAATATGTTAATGTCTGCATAATATTTCCTTTTTTTAATGAAATATGTTGGAAATTAAAATAAATAAATAAAAATATACAACATTAAATGTTTTTATTTTATTACTA
>JABFPN010001178.1:0-32155 GCA_022817305.1 Leptoteleia sp. ZL-2020
ACGGAAACAACCGAATAGAAATAACCAATGAAAATATACATGCGCTAAACACGTGCGCAATTGCGCCCCGCTGAAACTGGGAGCACTTCCGGTCTCGAGCTCGCTGAAACTGGGAGCGTCGAGTGTAATATGAATTCCCAGCCATAGAAATATCAAAGGAAACGAAACTGTCGATCAACTGGCCAAGAAGGCTCTTGCAAATGAGCAAGAGGAATTAGTGAACATCCATTTTTACAATCTCTACCCTTATTTCAAGAGCAAACTTAAGGATAACGCGCGTATTTCCCTTCAAAATCTGGGGCAACATAAAGGAATCAACTAATTCAGACTCAAATCCAATCACATTCTCAAAACCACTTAGTTCTATAAAACTAAATTGAGCAGAGATTTCATTTCGTTCATCAATAGAATCAAATCAGGCCATACGAGAGTCAGAGCTCATTTATTTGCCAAAAATATCATCAACCTGTGATTGCGGGAATGGGAATCAAGACCTTAATCATTTATTTTTCAATTGTCCATTACACTTAGATAATTCTTCTATACTAATCAAAGAACTTTGGGATATCAATGGTCAACTCATAGACAACGTAATAGAAAAGCAACATTATATGTTTAATTAGACTACTAGTAATTTGTAAATGAAAAATATTAATACAATAATAATAATAATAATTAAAGTAATTAAACAATAATAAAAATCAGTTTTTTTAATTATACATTTATAATCAATTTCAAGGATTAAGCCACGTGACCACACGTATAGACTGTAGCGCCTCTACAACTTTTGCTTCACTAAGAAACACACGCGAAGCTTAAGTCAGATAGGTCTGCATGAAAGTATTCTGAAAGTAGTCTAACTTGACGTATTAGACAATTTTTTTTATTGTTGTTTAAATATAATTTTCCATATATTATTCAGTTGAAATTTTATTGAATTTCATTAAAATTACATTGTAATTAAAAATTAATTAAATCTGTAATTAACCCTCATTTCATGTAAATAATTACAAAAAACATTATAAAGCCGACGCTTGTAGAAATATATATCTGCAAACATCTGCAAAAGTCGACATTCCCAATTTTTGCAGTTTTTCGAAACTATTTCCATAAGGGGTAATCAAGAATTATTAGCCATTACAATGATTTCACAATAAAGCAAGGTTAATACAAATTATTCATCTACATGAATAAGACTAGAGACTAAGACATTCAACTGACGGAGAAGGATGTTGGTTTCGCTGAAAATTTACTGTATAATACATGACGCTGCAAATTAATAATAATATAATAAACCGGCGCATTTTTTCCAGAATTTAACTTCGCTAACTGAACGCATAACGTTATTTGCTGTAAAAGTCCATTATTTTTAGTAATACCATTGGAAGAATTAAATAGTTTATTGCTTTTGGCATTACTGGCATGGAAAACAAAATTTATTGCAAAACTGTATAAAACATAATTATATTGATGTTTTCAGAGAAATAAAATTAATCTGATATAAATTTAAAAACTTTTTGTCATAATTTTGTATAGAATATACAACATTCGCACGCGTTTCACAGTTAAGTTAATTCCTGTAAATTTTAGGGCTATGTATAAGTTACAAGGTGAATAATAAATTTATCTCAACTGGCTAAAATTCTTTTTTCTGCAATGATTACTGAAACTTTTATATAATATAAATTTCCTATTTTTTACAATATTATACTCCGCACTAGATATGGCGTCAATTTCTCTCTGATTATAACACGTCTTCGTTCTGACCATAACGTCAGACCGAACGTACGATTAACAATGTGAACTTGGAAGCAAATTCGTTATTCAGTTTAAGTCGCGTAGAGGTCCGGTACTATAATAAAATGCGACTGAATGTATTGTAAAAAAGTATCGTTGATAGTGGAACTTTGGCCATAGCGTTTTATAAACCCTCTAGCGCTCGTTATATCCAATGTCAAGTGTAGAATACTTTTATATAAAAATAAAATTTTGATATATATTACTTTCGCACTTCTTACTACCAGCAAAAAGTTCTTAAAATAGAATACTATCTAAAAGCAAACACATACATTTACAAATAAGTGGTGAATGCCTATGTAGGATAAAAAAATTACTTATACATCACCTTAAATTATAATAACTGTACATAGCTTCAAATAAATAGGGAAAGTTATAGTACTAAATGTTAACGAATAAGTTATATAATTGATGGTCATAACGAACTATTACTGGTGCGGAAGTATCATATCAAAATGGGACAGTACTAATGTGATTTGTATTTTAAATACCTGACGCAGAAGAAATCTATTCAATTCTAAAGATACTGAAATCATAAATCTAAGAATATTTACAATGGGACATAAACGTTTAGCTGATTTGAATTGATTCTGTTTAGTCAGATAATTGTTACAAATGCTTGTTATGGAACAAGCAATACAATTTTTGTATATTAACGTTAAATTTTACAATAATTTAAAAGTTGTTTAGATTCGTAAATTTTAACATCAGAATATTTGAAAAACAAGCCACTAAAATACTGCCCTATAAAATTAATATTAAGATATTTTCGTGACACATACATTAAAGGCACTTTTTTCTATTTACTCCTTATTTAACATAAGAACCGAAGAAAAAGTATACTTTTCTTCCCTGAGGAGAAAAAGTACACTTTTTGATCTTATATGAAACCAAATAAGTTCTTTTCCGCCAAAAAAATGTGAATAACAATTAATTCCTTGTACTTTTTACAAAAATATCATTGTATCTAGGGAGATCTTCGAGTTACTCGTGTGAGATTATATGTCAATACAATTGATCAGACTTTAACATCTCTGTCGTGCATAAAATCATCCGTCCGAAATCGAATCTCACGAGATTTATTATGAACGAAGATCGGGAAAACACGCGCAATTAAAAGTACAATTTTTATGACAAATTTATGGCATGCAATTGTAAACAGACAAAAGAAAACATTACGCTGTCACTTGGATAGAAATTTTACCAAATGTTGCTAGAGTTATTGTGCGCACGATCGATCACGATCTGTATAAAAAAAATTAGCAGACGCGAGAGAACCGCACCGTCTGATTTACAGATACATGTATATATAATTCATGTGTGTGTGCGCGTAACTTATAAACTAACTATATTTACGTGCGTTACGAGGAGTACTCAGAAATAACTAAACGAGTGTGGGCGGGACAATATCAGTACACTGTTTTACCACCAGGTGAACATGAAGCCACTCCTCGAGTCAGTGTGCCAAAGTTCCTACTTAGGAAAACGGTCCAGAAACTATTGACACGTTAATAACAGCCTAGAAGGCATTTGATCACAGAGAACATTTTTAAGGGGACTGAAGAGATTTTGTAAAGAAAAATAAATAAATGTACATATTAAAAAATGAGTTGTCTAGTTATTTTTGGGTACCCTCTCGTATAGACTTTGTACTGTTTTGTCAGTATCATTTTAACAGCTTGTACATTTCATTCTTTGTATCGAGGAATAGATTATAATTCATCCCTGTTTACCAAACTAGCATCAGGCAGTGAAAATCCTATCATTAAATCAATTATACAACAATTAAAGTATATATAATGATAAACGATGGCGAGCAATGATGTATACGTTTCTTTGTTAAGGCATCGAACATTTCACTAAGGTGAACAGTGTTAATAAATTGTGCATAGGACAACAATTTGTTAATTATTATTTTACAATAAAAATCATGAATAATTATAAGAAAAAAAATGAATCAATAATAACCAATTTTTTTCCATTAATGTATAATTTATAACAAATTTTAACATATTTCTTATAGTAATTAAACATAAGTTTATATATAACTCGATTTTTATATAAAAAATGTATAAAAAGAATTGTTAAAATGATAAAGAAACGCGAATCCATTATTGTACATCATTTACAAACATAATTATTAATGTACAATCAGTCGGAATCTTAAAATCTATGCATCCTGCGATGTATGATGATTATTCTCGACGTAAAAAATAGTAAATTGTTGAACATGATTAATCTAATATCTTACGCTCGTTTCTCACTAAGTTGTAAACAATCGGATCTCGATACGCGCGTTGCGTTTTATACAAATTTGTAACAACTCTATTTGGCTGACATACTACAGTATTATAGCATTAAAAGGCACTCGTTCGAAGTGGTTGCCGAATACCCCTGCGGAATAGTGAAATTCGATTCACTGCTCGACAAAAGTTTTGAGCATAAACATACATATATAGTGACCTATCTCTATCGACGATTTTAATGAACAATGATTTCTTAAGTTCGATGACTTTGTTTTTTTCGACTCATGTCATTTTTTATACAAATGCAATTTCATTCATATATCAAGATGACTATTGTTAAATTTAAGAAAAAAATTGACGTCAACAGAGTTATCCCTTCGTTGGTACAGCAATAAGCGTCAGATTGCCGCATGTTTTTTATATTGCAATATTCACTGTTTAAATTAATAAATGGACTATTCATTTTGAATGTGGTGTAAGTCCATTTTTAACGTAAATTGAGATATATAATTGCAAATAATTTGGTATGACGCTTTAAAATATTTACATTCTGAAAAATGTTAAAAAGTGGACTTACATCACTTACACGATTACGCAAGAAAAAATTAGTTTTGGTTGACCGTTTTAAGGATATTTACGACAAACTGCAAATTTTACCGTTTTTTTTTTTCAGATTCGTAATCAGAGCAAAAAAATTAATCGATTTGATGTCATGAAACCCCCCGTTGAGAGGGTTACTCTTCCGAATAATTACCACAGAAAATTTTTAAAATATCAACATGTTAAATTACCAACGAAGGGTTAATATCGCCAATTACAGGATGAAACGTTTAACGATTTAAACGTAATTTGTATAAAATGAAATTAAAATATAGTAGTTAAAAAGGTAAATACATGGCAAATGGTGCGATAATGATGTACAACGTTGATTGCTGGAATTAAAGTGTAGATTCCTTGTAAATTATCATACAAATAAATATAATATAAATAAAAATGTACGTATAACTTAATTGCTGCCAAATCAATATAAGGATTATGACTGCTATGCCAGTTTGCCGTGAATTCGAAATCTGTATAGACAAGTGTATTCGAGTCTCCGCTGATTGCTGTGAATCCTTAATTCGATGTATTGATACGGCTCTGATATAGTCGTGTTCTGTAAAAATAAAAAAATTACATGATCAAATGATTAAAATGGTGATTTCGGTTATGTTGTTTGTGTCGGCCATAAACGAACCAAAGCGAGGTTGTAAAGCTCCAGTTATAATTACGCATAAAAGAAGACAAGTAAATCGAGAAAAATTCAAATTCGTTTAGGTCAGTTCAATGACCCTTCATAAAATTATTATTTCATGTTTACCGGGTCTCATTACATGAAAACAACGAAGTAAACATTGATTGTATGAATAAAAACTCGTTGCAAGTTTTCCTTTAAAATTTAAGACAGATATTATATTTAAATTTATGTTTGAGTTCAATGCTCTGGTTGTGACACCAGGAAAATTGCTATCAATCTTTATTGTTTTCATATGAGTTGTTTTGTATAACATTGAACTCAATAAAACAGAACAATTTAAATTCAAAGTGAAACTGATAAAATTGAATGTATCTAATTTGGAATCGATGAGTTACATTTACATTTATTATTTCTCTCTCTCCGTATGTTTTGAAATATGAGAGAGCCGCATAGTGTAAAAGAGTCAAGTTTGACGAAACTCAGATCGTACAACAAATTAAAATTGTTATACGCATCGAATTTCTGCAACAGAGAACCGCGAATTGTATTACGTGTAAAAATTAATTTCGCTCTATTTCTTGCATAGTTTTGAATTGTTTTCGTTCTCTTAGTTCATGGTTGTCAGGTAAACCTTTCAGCGATTGGTTTTCGTCGCAGGGTTACCTAGTTGACAATACAGTATTATTCAATTAGTACCATTTTCTTGTTATGTCGAATTTTTATTATTCTGTTTTGACAAAAATACTCTTATTATTTTGTTTTCACAAAAATTATTGAATTTCAGACTTTATTCTTCTCCTCACGCCCGGCAACCCGCTGTTAGTACAGGTGCTAACATTGTTGCATAAGCTATGTTAATTTTAGAGCACTAAAATTGAAATAGATCTTCCTTGCTTTCAGGTAATTGCTTGTATATTTACTGGTTTAAGACTGACTAATATAATTAAAAAATATTGTATACTATCCTCACCTGAACAGGGAAATACTGTAAGCTTTCATCTGAATTTTCAAATTCATATTCACCGAACATGACTGGAGCAGAATCATTTTCATCTTTCAATCCCTATAATGTAAAAATAATATATGACTTCACTTTGTTCTCAATATTCTGAATAACATTTATCAATTGTACAACATACCCAAACATTAAATTTCCGGGGTGCGCTTCTCATATCATCATTTGGCAAAATTAACTTTGGTGCGTGCTCCAATGTAAAGCCAGTGACATAAATTAAACTTCGAGTTTTGATTAATAAATAACCCGGGAAATCTTGAAACGCCCAACATAAACCCGGTTGTATTGGATGTGCCTGAATTACTGTTCTAGGGTTATTACTTTCGTAAAATAATGTCCACCCCATTATTTTAAATGCTCTAGTTTTCAAATCATAACTCTGGGTACAACGCGTACTTATTATTTGCCCACCTAAAATACAAATCGTAAAATGAAGTGAGTAATGTGAAAATTAATTTTAATAATATTCTATTATACAGGGTGATTTTTTTAACCTGAAACTTTCAAATATCTCGAAAACTAAGCGCTATACGAAAAAATGTTCCGAATAAAAATTTAATAATGTTGTGGGGGAAATACAATGGGGCGAAAATTAACCCCCCACCCCCCTCCCTCTTGGAAGGGGCGGGGGTAACTTTGAAATTTCAAATGGGAACCCATATTTTTTATAACAGATTCGGATTCTCCATACAAAAATAAGAAACTTTTATTTGAGACATTTTTCTTGATTCGTGGTAGATGGCGCTGTAACGGGCGAAATTAATTTTTTTTCATATTTCTAACTAAAGAGTTATGCATACAATTCTGCAATACATTTGTAATAAAAATAAACTGTTTTTATGTCATTACTTCTAATTTGTCAGTAAAAACGTTTATTCATTATGCAAATTACGAATCAGTGTGAAATTGTTACAGAAAATGCAGTACTTTTAGCGTTACCCAGGAACAACGACGTGGACATAGTAGTGTTTCGTATTTAATCAATTTATTAGTAATGAAAAAGCTTTATCATTATTATTTATTAGTAATTTAATAATATTATTTATTAGCAATTAAAATTTATTTATAATTAATTGTTTAGCAAAAAAATCGCTTTATTACCATTTTATTAACAAAAAATATTTTTTACTGAGTTCGATAATTATTTCCCGGACAAAAAGGTTTGACCGGAAACATGTAATTGTTCCTGGGTAACGCTAAAAGTACTGCATTTTCTGTAACAATTTCACACTGATTCGTAATTTGCATAATGAATAAACGTTTTTACTGACAAATTAGAAGTAATGACATAAAAACAGTTTATTTTTATTACAAATGTATTGCAGAATTGTATGCATAACTCTTTAGTTAGAAATATGAAAAAAAATTAATTTCGCCCGTTACAGCGCCATCTACCACGAATCAAGAAAAATGTCTCAAATAAAAGTTTCTTATTTTTGTATGGAGAATCCGAATCTGTTATAAAAAATATGGGTTCCCATTTGAAATTTCAAAGTTACCCCCGCCCCTTCCAAGAGGGAGGGGGGTGGGGGGTTAATTTTCGCCCCATTGTATTTCCCCCACAACATTATTAAATTTTTATTCGGAACATTTTTTCGTATAGCGCTTAGTTTTCGAGATATTTGAAAGTTTCAGGTTAAAAAAATCACCCTGTATAGTATACCAGGAAATTAAACTATGATTTAATTAGAAATAAAAAGCATTACCTGCAGATTCTAAAGCGTAATCCACTTTGCCAGTTTTGTCGGCATCGTAGATTTTTAATATTTGCTTAACAATACTTGTCACATCTGTAAATAAATATTAAAATTCATTAAATAATGGAAAAATTGATAACAAATAATTATCGTGCACAAAACAGACCTTTTTCATGTAACATTCGAAGATCATCTTTCTTCGCTAATGTTAAAAATATATTCGACCACTCTTCCTTGGAAAAATATCCCTGCAATTTATTATTTATTCGATTATCAATCTCTTTAGGACTGAACGTGCCCGCAAAAGACTTGAATTCAATGTTCACTCTATGCAGTTCTTCCGCAGAGACACAGTCTCTACATAATTTTTTCAATTCTTGTAATTTCTCCTGAAACGACGAATAATTTAGTCACATTACACGTCTAGTAACACTTGATAAAACCTTTGTTCAATTTATTTTAAATTTATTTGAAATAAAACTGATCGCCTTACAGATTGCTCAGTGCTTATATCCTCTAAATGTTGGATCCGTTTCAATAATAACTCCATTATAGAATTGTCTGCGTAATTAACAATCTGGTCTAATCTTACGGCTTCACTTCCTTCTGAGTTTTGTTGATTAAATCCTATAAAAATAAAGTTCTTTCAAACTAAATCAACGGTTATACTGAAATAATAAGACCAAATTGGAAGAAAAACGAACGAAAGTAAACAAGCAACAGAGTGTAATTAATAAAGCCATTAAATTGACTGGTTTACACCCATTTGAAATCAGATTGCTAATAATTTGGCGTTGCAATTTTGAGAAAGATGAGAACGATTTGGCCTTTTTATTCTACTTTCCTGAATTTGTGAACGGAGAGAAGGATAGATGAAGGAACTCACCAGTCAAGCGTTAGAACGTAATCACGCCGATTGTTAAGGCTCCGAAAGTTGAACTGTCCAAAAAAGTTTCCAGTAAAGTTAACCTGTCTCTATCCTTCTCCCATTTCTCAAGTCACGGCGTGTGTTTTTATTATCAATTTACTGGGAACTCGTGCGCATGACACCACAACTCAATCTCATTTTTCTATCTCAATAATGTTATTAATTATCTCCTTATAAAAGTATAACAAAATACGAACTGCTTCTTCTTACATATTAATTAGTAGAAATCACACACGTTAGTACCACACGATTAATGTATGAAATTCAATATCACCCAAAATAAAATAGTTAGTATATTTTTTTTTATTTATATTTTATGTATCATTAACCATTGCACAATTCAAGAAATATGACTTCTCTAACTAGATAGTGTCAATGTACCTGCTGCTTGTAATAATATACTACTATGTATATATATATATATATATATATTTATACATATAATAATTAAATATGTATATTTATTTATTTATTTATTTGTTTAGGTATTATATGTATTATTAATTTATTGTATTATATTATATGTATTATAAATAAAAATATTATAAGGCACTAATTGCATTTCTTTGGCTATTATATTTTTGATTATGTTGAAAGAAGCTGCAGTGCAAGATACCTGAACTTTCTTTTGTTATTTATATCAGAGTCTTTTTACTCTGTGTGCAATGTTAAATTTTGTTACTGGCTTCTAAGAATGCACCGCATTTAGAAATCATTCTTAAAAGTTATTGGTTACTAACGGAATAAGGTATTAGATTAATTAATTGTACGTTTTTAAATTTAAATAGTATATGTCGCGTTCTCTTTTTGATGTTTTAATAAATTAAAAGCAATTATTTATGTATTTTTTAATTTAAATTAACTTGTTTAATATTTATTCCGTAAAGTTAAATGAAAGAAAAATAGTACCCACTATACAATGTCCATATACTTGGTTATTACAAATTTAAATATATAAATTATTAAATAGTACTCTGGCCTTCTTTTTGGTTAAATAATAAAGTAAATAGTCAGTATGTAACATATAATAAAAATCAACTAAAGACAAGCATGGTAAAAAGCTTTTTCATAAATTCATTAAAGCGCTGTTTTATACTTTAAAGTGTTATATTAAATGAAATAAGAAACTTAATTTTAACATTAGACAGTTAATTTCATCGATATATCTTCTATACTAAGTATAGAACCTTATTTATAAATAAAAATAAACTGACACGAAAGAAAAATAGCTCAATTTCTTTAAATAATATTAAACATTATTATAAACTAATGTTAAAATAAATTTCTATCAGACATGATTTTAAATAAAGTGTACTTAGCACTTCCAACTGAAGAAAGGAATTGATAAACGTAAAAGAACAAAACAGAAATAAAGCTGAGAACTAAAACGAATTACTCGGGAACATTCCCGATAATGTTAGATAAAGGACGCATCAGTTACGGAAATATTGCGTAAATTCATTACGTATTTAAGAAGAAGATCAAAATTAAAATATAAATTATTCATAGCATCATTATAAATGCGATGAGTTGTTTTAGTGGTATTGTGGCTTACATTCCACAAATAATCCATAAAAGTAAGTGCAATATAAACTCCTGAAACAAACAATATTTATAATGACCAAACTAGTTGGCAGCAGAAAGTCTAAGAGATGTAAAGGTAATTTGGCGTACGATGTATTCTTTTCTTAAAGTTTTTTTTTTTTCTTTATTGTTATAAATTTCATTTAACATTCAATATTGTTGCAAGCTTTTCAGCGGAATCATTCTAAATCAAATAATTAATACAAATGCAATAAGGAAGTCAAAGTTCAAAACCAGTATTCCTTATTTTTTCGTTTGTGGAATTAGAATAAGAACCAACAATTTATAAATGATCTAAGAAACAAATACCACCTTTACACCTTATGATTAGTAAAAGAAACCTTTTAGTTTTTAAACTAATGTTTTGAAAAATAAAAATAGTGTATTGCTCCACGAGGAAAACAGTGGTTTGAAGTTGGTAATTCAAGCCAAATTCGAAGAGTCACCAAAATGAAAACACATTTGTTCGAGTTGAGTACGATATTTTACTCGCCGTGAAAATGAAATATGTTCGTAACCCTCAGGGCTACCAATACATTTTATTTTTAAGGGGAGTAAATGAATTTTATGAAGAGTAGTACCCGTAGTACCTATGCAACCAGGGACGAATGTTGACAATTACCAACGCGTGTGAATTGTTTGTTTGTTCTCACTTGGCTCGTGCGGTAATCACAAAAATTGACAATCACATTCGTCCCGTGTTGCAAGCAAAGCTTTTTGCAACATACGTCAGGAAATAGCTACTTTCGAGCCCGATAAATAAGAGACATATGCTTTATTTCAGTGCAGACAAGAAAGTAAGGTTGGAAAAAATGACGTTCTCTCTTTCTCTCCCTTCCTCTCTCTATCTTTCCATCCTTACATACATGATTGGACTGAAACAAATCATTTTTGTCACATTTGTTAGGAGCAAAAGTCGCTTTTTTATCTCGCATCTGTTGCCTAAAGTAATGTATTTATGCAAGTGATCTGAAAAACAAGTGTTGTTATTATTGTTATTATTAACATGCAGAAATTTAATCCGTCTACAATTTTATAACATGACAAATGTGATACATTTTTGCGACCATGTACATTTGCAGAGCAAATAAAAGTGTTATTTGTTAAACTTGTAACAATATTTACCTGCCAATAACAGTAGAGGCAGCAAAGCCAGAAACAAAACCTTTCTACGATGATTTGTCACCTTGTTCCTAAATGAAGATGCTCGACTCAGTAACCAAGTATCCAAGAGTAATATCCGCGCAAGTTGAAAATATAAGGTATTTGACGTACGTTTCCATGTACGTTCTATTAAAAAGTGATAATAAAGTTTATTATTAAATTTAATACAATTATCTTTATTCAATCTTCAATCTTTTCAACGGCTCCATACTTACTTAAAATATTTGAAATGGTATATAACCATGATAATATTACAGTGATGATATTCTGATACCAAGTACTATTATTTCTTTTAATTCCCAAGTTTCTATTCTTTTTATATGTAAATTCATCTGCTTCCGACAATTCAGAATCAGATTCTCGTTCAAAATCTTCATTACTTCGCTTTAGAATTATACTTTGTGATTTAGTAAATCGGGAAGCAAATCTGTTTTTAAACATATTGATTAATTGTACATACTAATCTTGAAATTGCTTCATTCAATGCATAAATTTTTATATTGGAGAAAATATGATTTTTGGATTTTGTATTGATAAAAATTATGTAATTTATTGGTTAGAAAATAAAAAGATAAATTATTTAAAACCAATTTTGTGTGTATGAAGTAAGATAAAATTTTCTTTTTGTCATAATACACGGAGAGAAAAGAATATTAAAAATTTGAACCCAGGGATTATAAATTTTAATAAACCGAGTTTGTGGCAAACTTTTTATTTGATATTTTGTCCGTTACCAAATAGAATTACTATTTTTAATAAACTAATCTAACAAATTTCAATAATTTAGTTTTCCATACAATGATATTCTGCAAGTGTAATGCCAAATTAGTAAACTTTTTTGTATTAAAAATTGATATTTTTTCCTCTCAATATAGGCTAACAATAATTAATTTAAAGCTTACTTGGAGAAACTTGATTGCAAACTATCATCGTTACTGTATGATCTTCGGGCAGTATGTTGAAAATAATCTTGAGGAAAATTGTTTTTCCTTGACATATCTCTGTTATGCGGAACTACTTGAGGAACACCATTTATTGACTGTAAATATATAATAAAACAAATTTAATAGAATATAATGATGGAAAGATTAAAGAATTATGTTTTGTTAATCAGGAAGGTCTTTCAGTTACATACAAATTGTGCACAATTGATACAAATTATGTCAATTCCAACATGGAACATAAAGAACTGCGGTCTATGAAATAATTATTAACACCATATGAAAATTATTACTTTGAGTAAATATTTGGAGCAAAATGTACTTTGGTTCTTCTATTAATTTTGAGCAATATTTTTATGCTTTACACGTAAAGTACAACCGAATGAAATAACTTTCCTGCGTTTAAATGCAGTTATGAAATAATTTAGTACAATTATAAAATTAAATGTAAATATTTTGACAGCACTGTCTAAGAAAAATAGCAAACAAAATAAAGACTTGAGTCTTTTTAGACAAAAAGTGTTTACTGTGACCATTTTCCATGTGCTCAGAAAATAATGCATGTTCGACATTGAAATATTGCTTAAGATGTTATTATTCTTGTACGAAAACATTTTAATTCATTCTACTTTGATATGGTACATGCATCTATTAAAATATCAAGGTTAAATATAAACTGAAACACATCACACTATCAAATAAACTTTACTTAAATATAACCTCGAACTGAAACAACAAATAACAATTTTTCTTAATACTTCCATAAGTTTTGATTTGCAATAAGTTTCTTAGCTTTTAATTACTATATAAATTATAAGACAAAGGAACGCTTACGATAATGTCGTCATTCGATGAACTAACATTTAACGAATTTTGGGTTGGGTCTTTGGATGAATTACTTGAGTTGATTAAATGACTTGTTGACAAATTACTCGATCCAAAGCTACTGTTTTCATTGGAATGTAAGGAGCGTCGAGACATATTAGGCATAGCCCAAATACCCGGCGCTATTTCATATCTACACTGCGACATTTTGGAATACGTGTAATCAGTCTTTGGAAAAACGCTGAAACATTTTTCAACAATAACGCTTAATTATTTCAACTTTCTTAATTATTAATCGATAACACAAATGTCAATACATTAATTTCATGCAAAATTTTTTATTAAATGTCATTAACAAATATTTATCGTTAAATTTTTCACTCAATAGAAAAAAAAAAATGAATTTTCTTTACATACTTCCACCAATCGCCAGCTTTCTTGTAAATGTCAAAAGCTCTCGAATGTTTGTCCGAGCCATCTTCCTTGTCCGTATCTTCCGAGAAATAATCGCTGGATACAATTTTTGCTCCTGCGGTATTAGCATTTATCGCGCCCTTGCTACTTTCCGATTCGCTTTGTCCATTCCCGAACAGTTGTTTCTTCACTTTCTGCAGTTCCGATCTTCGTTCTTCTCTTTTAACCGTGCTCTTCTCAATCATTTCTAAGTCACTGTGTTTCGGCGTCACTTCTTTTTGTTCAACTATTGTGTCCAAATTCTTAACTTCAGTTTTTTTGCTGCTTTCCACACTATTAAAAGATTTAATTCAAGTTGATCGTTTCATTAATAGTTTCATGATTAAATGCGATAAAAAAATGCGAATGACAATCTTGTTCTTTTATTATTAGGTTTTGTTCATTATTTTGTACGATAGTGATTCAGACATAAGAATGAAGTGAATAATTAAAATGCATTAGTCATACATAGACGAAACGAATCACACGAAATGTGGATTTTTGTGAATTTCCCTTGTTACATACATAATTTTTCGTCACGAGGGAATGAGATTTATCAGATGTCATTTCTCTCCGTGTGTACCCTAGTAGGAATGGGGATATCGTACAATATCCCACAAATATTTCCAAATAATATCCCAGAAATATCTGTGGTATATATCCAGGACATCTGCATCAATGCTGATGTAAAATCAGAAAGAACATTACTTTTATGCAATAAGGAAAAAATGTAGAAAATTATAATTCAAAGGTTGTTAAGAATGTCAATTAACCAAAAATACTTTCCAGACTTTTTTAATTTATAAGTTAGTCTATTATATCACATTTTAAGTACGTAATTAAATAAGAATATTTGTATGTAAAGACTAGTTACTATAATGCAAGCTAACAAAATATTTATTATTCTCGAAATATCTAGAAAATCATTATTAATATAAATTATAATTGTTACATAAATTGCATTAATATGAAGTAATGCCCTATAAGGGACTAACATTATTTAGTATTAAATAATATCCCAAAAACATTTATTACTATTATTATTATTATTATTATTATTATTATTATGTGCATCCATTGTGCATAACTTTTATGTATATATAAATATATATGTGCACAACTTTCTATTATTAACTTGTATAAAAAAGGGGGATTATACACGTTAATTGTAAATAAATAAATTAATAAAGAATATTAAAGTGATATTCCTGGGAGATTATTTGAAACGAACACATAACATTCACAGCACATTACCGAGATATTACTTAATATTATTGACAAGTCATATTTTAAGAATATTATCTTACTATATAAATAATATTCATGCAATGTGCCTGGGATATTATTCGCTTATAGGGTACATGGTCATTGAATTTGCATGAATCTATAGAGATAATCACGTGATTATTGTTTACATCAATTTCGTAAGGTTCAATATTTGTTTTGCATTTACTTGCGCAAAAGTATTTTCACTAGGAACAAATGGCAAAAGTTTACTCCACAAATAGTACCGAGTTAATAATAATAATAATGTTAATAATAAAGATTAAAGCTATTTAAAAAAAAAACGGCAATAAAAGAAGAGAGAAAGAAAAGGGAAATAAAAAAGTAAGAAGAAAAAGTTGCCAACATGGTTCTTGAGGAGCGTCTCCCACTGGGAGGAAGTTCGGCTGGTGTATTAGAGCGTTCACGACTGCTGCGCCTTAAGTTGTACTGTCGTTCACTCGATTCCCTCAAAATTAATTGGGGAGTTTCTGATCGCGATCTGCTACGGCTTCGCAGCTCGTACTGGTGTTCCGCTTCCATCGCTTCTGAAAAATCAAGTAAAATTTATAACCCAAGTCACACACCAAGTCCAATGAGCATAATCGAAAACTACAGAAAACTTGGCGCGCAATCGTCGTGCATTTCGCGCTTAAAAATCACCGTCTCGTGCACATGTTCACTGTTAAAAATAGCCTTACTCCTAAGAAGCATTGAACAGAACAACTGAGAGGCACAATGTTTTGTCCTTGTCGTACTTGTCAAAGCAAAGATAAGGCTGAGAGTTTGCTAAATCGGGTTTTTTATATTCCACTATGTAAGAGAGTCGCAATTTCACACAAGTTACAGCCAGACAGAAGGAGATTTTATTCTTTATTTATTTTCCTCTTTTCTTTTTCTTCTTTTTTATTTCTTTTTCTCAGCAGTTAGAAATGGGTCGAGCTCAATGTTAGTTTAGATAAATTTAAATCCAATAGTTTATGAGCGCTGCGTATGTGTGCGCGTACACACGCTTGGTATAAAACAATGCAAAACATAATTGTAATCACAACACGGAATGGATTAGGTGAAGGGACAAAAGTTGCACCTTTCAGTGCAACTTTATGCTACATAATTATTACAAGTTATTTGACATGTTTAAGTGTATCACATTGTAATTTAAGTTGTGCAGCATTGCACAAGGATTTGCTACAAATGTCAGTGATACGTGTAACGTTATAGACAACTCTTATGCTCTTTTTATTTCAAATTTGTTACATTTAAAGAAATGACTTGCAACAAAATGAACAAGTAAATAAATCGAATGGTCATTTTCATTTCAATAAATTTATTTTACGCCACTTTGGACGTCATTACGATTATTGTAATTAACGGATACCCTGTGCCAATACATTCAATTATATTATAATAATATTTATCTTTCAATGCAATCAGGCGATTTTATTCATTTGTTAAAAAGGTAAGTAAAAAATAAATATATTGGAATGTACACAAACGCAAATTATATACATATTATGAATTTATTCGAGTAACAATTTATAATTTATCAACAGTTATTACAGATTGCTATTACATAATAATCTATTTTAATTATGACGACAATTTTATTCCATAAATGACGACTATTTATAACATAAATTGTAATATAGAGAAGAATGAAACTGAATTAAAATGATATAAAATGACATTAAATGCAATCAATAAAAGATTAAGCAAAGAATCATTAGGTAAGGATTGAAATTTAACTTTATTACATTTTCCATTCATTAAGCGAGAGAAAAAGAATTGTATTTACTGATCCACGAGACGTTTTAAGTAGCGTGAGTATATTCATAATTGTCTCGCGAACTTGACATACGACGATTATAAAAATCAAAAGCAGAATCGTTTGCCCGTTTGCATTACGCATACCGCACCGTCGGTGACGTCAAGTAAAAATGAAATGAAAGGTACGAAAGGCACATTTGGGTTCGTAAAAATCCGTTAACTGATACTATTTCCACAAGCTGCTGAAGATTAATTTTTTATATAGATAGATTGGAATGCAAATGCGAACGCAGAGGCTAACCTGAATAGGTTGTCGCGTCGTTTGCGAACAGGTCTCACAGGTCAGAAGATAACCGTGTTTAAAAGGTCCCCTAAAACATGTCAGAGGACTCGGCATTGACGACTTGCCGAGTCAACAAAACGTCAATGATCAAATCAACAGTGGCAACAATGTGCAATTGTTGCGGCGGTACTAGTGGTACATACGATCGTTATGTATACACACAAATACGCATGAATGCGCACTCCCGCGACACTCGCCAAGTCTCCAGCGGCGTTTATGAAAACACTGCCAGCGAGCGACTTGTGTGACATCTAATACAAAAATGAACGGATGCCGTAACACCCATAATGCCCTTCGGTGATCACGTAACGTTTCTCTCTATACTGAACGCACGCTCGACAGTTTTGTTCTCGAAACTTTTTCCCGCATCGTGCGCGTATCCGCGTCAGTTTCTAAACCTGTCCCATAGTACAGTTCTTTCGGCGATACGTTCAGAAGCAAAAGTGCACGCGACTTAAACTTCAATATGTTACCTACCTCATATGCTGACTTTTAGATGGCCACTCTTTAACTTCTATTACGATTGACGGTTACGAAAATTAATCTTATCGATGAATGATTTTATATTGTTTGACAAAAATTAAGATTTTTGTATCCTGAAACGCTGTAACCAAATAAAAATACTTCGATTAATTATAACTTGTGGAAAAGAATGCTGAAAAATGGTGGGGAAAAAAAAAATAAAAAAATGTTGAAAAACGGAAAATGGAAATTTTCATCATTTCTCAGTCTTTTCAACATTTTTTCAGCATTCTCTTCCGCAAAGGATTTTATATTTTGATGGTAATATAAAAGAAGCCAAGTTTATCAAAAAAATAGTTAAAAATGAATCCGGTATTATTCATTCATTATTAATGTTTTTTGAGAAATAAACAATTCCAACTCCCCTGATTACGTTCGAATGTAACTTATTAAGAACTATGTTCATAAATTGCCACTTAAATGAACAAATAAAGGAGAGTGGAGAGGGGGAGAGCATTTGGTACAATTTGCTAGAAAAAATTACAGTATCACAGTATGATTTGTTAAAATTATAATTAATACAAATATTGTACTGAAATTTATTTTCGTAACCAATTCTAACGCAGAATTGCTAAATGTCACCGAAATTATTTCTTAAATCTATTGCAACCCATGTTTGCAAATATTTAAACGACATTTCTGTTTACAGCATTTTTAGAAACTAAATCTACATTAAAATTTAGTTAAAAATTAATCATTGATGCTGAAGAAACATATTAATTAATTTCAATAATACCCACTTACAAAAATTTAAATTCATCAATTAGAATAAAATCAAAAAGAATGTAAAAATAGAAAACAAAACGTATACATCCCTATTAAAAATAGGAAGTATTCTAACATATAAGAACGCAAACAATAAACGTATAGACTTATAATCAACCCATTTATTGTCTACGTTTTTGTATGTTTTAATGTGCATTTATTTGTTCTATACGTCGCTTTTAATAGGGATATCATATTGAAATTAAATCGTTGCATGAATTCTATCTGGCAGATTTATTTTCGTTTATACACAGTGCGATACAGAAAATTCTTTGCATTTCGGAAGTAATAATGTAAAAATAACATATAGAAATAAACTATGAATAATGACCAAGAGTGCTTTACTACAAGCATCTATGAATTACAAAAATGTTATGTTGATAACTTTTAACTTTGATCCATCACGTTCGTGTCGTTCATGTTACTTCCTGAACAATCTTTTAGGATAACTTCAAATAAAGGATTCAGTTCAGATGTTGATTTTATTTGATTTACAAACTCATTGAGAGATGGGTTTTTATCTAGAAAATGAAAAGAAATTATATATTAGGTGCTTTGTATTTAAAAAGTTTTTAATTTATTATACATGCAATAGGAAGAGCACAAGTCATATCTTTTTATTATCTATTTTCTTTTGTTGGTAGTATTTCACCTTAAATAAAAGTATAAAAATCAAAACAAAAAAAAATGGAAATGCTTAAAAAAGCAAAATAAGTAGAAACAAAATATCTTTTTTTAAATTTAGTTAAAAGAAACTACAATTGCAGCATATTTACCTGCATCCGGAATCCTTACTAAAGCTGCTAAAGCACGCAATGCCGAACGTTTCAGTTCATCCTGTTTTTCGTATTCTTGTTTTACAGAGTTAGCTTTTACTTTCATAGTACATGTACTCTTTAGTGGTTCCACCAATCTTTCTAATCCTTGAAGAAAAAGAAGATGCGAAATTTGTTATTCTATTGTAGTAGAACATAATTTGAAAACATGAAATTCAAGTAAATGTTTTAATTTCCTTAATATTATTATTATTATTGAAAAATGAATTTAAAAGTGTTTGATTTTTTTTCTAGTTTTTTTATAAATTTAAGACCAACTTATATTTTAACATATTAAACCAATTTTCTTTCATATTTCAAACATTTCAATGAAATACAGCAAACACGAGAGGTTTGCTCTCGTACTAAATAATAATTTTTTTGAAATACTAGAAATGCGAAAGGAAATTAGTTGAATTTGTTCAAGTATAAGTTGGTCTTAAATTCATAAAAAAAACTGTTATAATTATTATTATTATTATTATTATTATTATTATTATATAAGAAATCACTTACTTTGTAAAACAGCAGTTGGACAAAGTTGTGCGAGACGTGCCGTCATCAGATAAGTTAACATTTTGATATCGTAATGATCTTTCAGTCCACTTTCTACATGATTCAAAAATTCAAATACATCTAATCGATCGAGACAAGAATCTAATAAAGTGTACATACACTCGAATGCTGCTTTTCTTAAATCAAGACCATCGTCCACAGTATGTTTAAAAGGTCCCATTTCTACTTCTCTGATCAATTCTTTCTGTATTTACAAATCGAAAGATAATAAGTATTATAGTTTATACATGTATAAACTTATGAAACGTATATTTCAGGGATGTACCCTCAATTTTATCCATTAGTTACACTCCTAAAAATTATATTATGATGTAATTTTTGTACCAAAAAATTACAACATGATACATTTTTCAGGAATTTAACTTGTGAATGAAATGGAAGGTGCGTCCTCGAAATATACGTTTCATGAGTCTATATATATAAAAGAATCATAAGATTATATACCTTTATTTTGGTTTCATGGTACAATTTTGGCAAAACGCTGTCTAATAAATCGCGTATGAGCATTGGTTTGTTATGTGCAGCAGAATTAAATGCAACAAGCGCAACCCTTCTCACATTCAAATCTAAATCTTCCAATGCAGCTAAAAAGCTTCCCATGCTTTGCTTCAACATTGGATCTATCGGTTGAGGCTGAAAAAAACATTCAAATATTATCCATTATTAAGACACTCATGATATCCTAATAAAATATATGAAAATAGGTATACAACATTTATGTATTAAATATTTTATTACTTTAATTAACTAATTTATTTTATATTTGCTAGTAAAATATGAAATTATTCTTTCTTTCTTTTTATTCCCTTTTTAAATGAATATGATGAATGTATAAAAATTCAAGTTCACCTGATCAGATATTGTAAATTTGACGGCAGTGACAGTGGTAGTTCTCATAAAAGCTGACGGAGATTTAAGAGATTCTTGTAATCTCGGAAGCAGAGTTGCCGGATCAATGAGGGTAAGTTTTCCCAAACACTCAGCTACGACATTTCGTGTTCCCTCTTCTTTACATTCGCAATGTCGATACAATAAATCCCATATATTTGGTACAAAATTTTGCAAATGCGAAACACCAGACGGACTTGTCGATTGACACGTGATTATCTAAAAATGTTGTATTCTTAATGAATCTCATTGGTCAGATTTCAGCAAATGTAGGGTGTGGAAGTCGAGTGTATTGGGAAAAGCAGTGCGTTGAAATAATAAAAATATTATTTTTCACTTCTAAAAGATTATAATAAAAATACTCTTTCTGTATTAAAGGATACTATTAAGACTAAAATTTCTGGACTAAACTAGACTAGACTAGACATATTACTAACCTCTTTCAATGAATGTAAAAGTAAATATTGTCGCTTTGGTTGCGTTTCGATTTCATCTAAAATAAATGGCAAATATCCTTGAAGATTTCCAACGGCAACATTGCCTAAAGTGTAACTTGCAGCAGATTTCACCTCTTCCGATTGCGAAGAAAAAGAGTTAAGAATTATGTTTTTCAATGATACTATTTCGCTCAAGTCACTGAAAAAGGATTTTATTTTTAATTATTTTAATTATACTTTGAGAGAAGTTTTAACAAAATATATCATTACTATACATTCCAATAACGCTGATATAAAATTTTACATACAGCAATAAATAAATTAATTAGAATACAATTCTTGCATTTTAAGTTAGAGTTATCGTGAGGTATAGTAATTTTTTATGAAAACATTTTTCACTACGCAACGCTGATTTAAAATATATAAATTTATCTGAATTTTAAAATTTATCTATATATTTGCAATTTTTAGTGAGTTTATTTTAATATACTGGCTACTAACACATGTCGTCCTATTTCTCCAATAACCAACAATGCAAAGATGTGTCGAGCATCATTAGGTGGATTTTGAATATCTTTCATAAAAGTCTCTACAACACTTTGTGCTTCATGATGCCAAGTAATGGTTAATGCAGCAGCACATTTAGCCAACGAATGGTAAGCTTGTTTGTGTAAAATAGACATTGTTACAGGAGATACCAACATTGACAACAATTCGCGATAACTCAAATTAGGTAAACCAGCTTGCACCAAAGCTTCAAAAAATTCCAACATAGAATTTAGGGCCGCTCCTAAAATAAGAAATAAGTTATAATTAAAGATGATAAAAAAGAAAAAGTATGTGCTCTGTGCACTATACGAGAAAGTAGAATTTGTTCGTAAAATCATGGAATTAATCAAATCTCGAATTTGAATCAAATACAATAATAGTTGAAACGTTATTGGGGTAGTACATAAGGGTTTTGGTAAGGCTCTGAAATGCCGTTTTGTCACGCCTGAAGTTGGTTACAAGTGCATATACCTTCTCACAAGTTGTACTAAAAAAAAAGGAAATCATAAGTTAAAAAATAAACTAAAAATTACCTTGCAAGAGAGGCGATTTTACTAAAACTAGAATTTCTGGTAAAATATTTTCAGAGATTCTGGTCAATGCAACTGGATGCAATTTGGCAATCGTTGTTAGAAGAGTCAAAGTAAGCTGAGCAATATGCAAGTCGGCTTCATTAATTAATGCAGGTAGTTCGGTAGTCACTTTATCTAATAAATCTGGATGTAATGCTGAACTGTAATTGCGAACAAGTGTATCCAACAAGGTAAGAGAACACAATTTCAAGGCTCTTTGATTTTTGCGAAGAAAAGACCCAAGAATCGGAATGGCTTCTTCCTGTAACATACATTTAATTTGTTTATTATTTGTTTTATTTCAAATTTATTATTACGATTGACTTATGTAGAAAACTGTGTTGTCGCGCCTATTATTATTATTTATTATTACAATACAATTTTTAATGTACACTGAGATGAAAAAATAACAATTTTTAATAAAAAGTTTACTAATTTTGATATGATATATAAAGAAATTACCATGATTGGATTTAAATCGACTCTCAATGGAGAAGCAGCGATGCACGTTAAGGCTTTTACAGTCGTTAATCGAGTGATTTCATTTCTTAGTCTATCCAAAAATATGGGAAGGCATACTGGCAGCTCTTTGTAAAGTACATCCCCAAGATGAGCCAATATTTGTCCCATACAAGAGATTGCTCGCTCTTTTACTTCTTGATCAATATCGGCAGTTCTCAGTCTTGATAAAATGCAACGATAAAATTCACCAGCAAATAATTTGTAATCAAAATTTGTTGCTTTGCCTGAAAATTGTAAACAATATTGTACTTGATGAAAATATTATGAGCTCGTTCAGTTTACTTTAAAAAATATATATAGGTAAAATTTATAATTAATGAACATTATTTAAATTGTAATCAAATTTTCATCGGTTCATATCGTTTTCTTTAAATATTTAAGGAGAAAAATTAGAGAGAGCTGCTCAACACTTGATGGGAGAATTGCTCTTCTTCATGTGCGGTTCAACAAAAGTCCCGATCATAATTTTTCTCCGTGTTCATTTTAATAGCACAGATTTTGTCAAAGTATGTATTATCAATCCACTTATTGAATAAATTGTCAATTACCATGTGGCCTAATGACTTGCACCATCTGTTGTAAAACCAACAATGCTTCGGCTGTAATTTTGTAGAATGGATCACCTACTGCGGCAACAACTGGTGGTGCCAAAAATGTCATGTGTGGACGTAAAGCTTCTGGTTGGTGGGTTATTAATAAAGTGTAAACAAAAGACAGAGTATCAATTTTCATGTTTGATGAAGTATTTTTTTCACCAAGAGAATATTGAATTCCTGAAACCAGTGCGGAAATAAAGTTAGTCAACGCCCCAGGTAAAACTAACATCACTTCTTTGAGCAATGCGAAACAGTCCTGGCGAGTTTTTATGCTTTTTTCCTTCATGTGTCTGTGTACAGCTTTTACTATCATAGGTACTTGCTGTTGAAGTAAAGAAATTGGCCCTTCTCCATCATCCATGGAGTCAGGATCAAGGGGTACGTTCGCTGCAGGTCGCGTTTGTCGTAACAAAGTTATGTATGCATGGAAGATGTCAGACTTAACATTTTCCTCTCTCTCTGAAATATTTATAAAATTATGTAATGGAATTTTTACTTATTTTTTTATTATATTATACAGTTGCTAATATTTATTGTGCAAAAGAGTACATAGATTTAAGCTGCATATTCAAAAGTTAAATAAATAAATCTTAATCCGAAAGCATTCTTAAAGCAAAACATATGACAAATTATTATGCATAATATATATTAGAATTAAAGAAAGCAAAAAATATATCAAATATGAAACCTGTGAATCTAGAAATTAAATCGGGTGAAATGATTTTGTAAAAGTCAGATAAAAGTTCTCTTCTGGTGGAGATGATGGCTTCCAAGCATTTGGCAGCTGCTCTTCGAACTTTCCAGCTCATATCATCATCATCAGAATATTCATCTTCAGCATCTTCCTCACCATCCTCCTCAGTTTCCATAAATAGTCCCTCTCCATCTGACAATTCACTTACATCCTCGTCGTAATTATAGTTAGGATCGTATGTTATATACAGAAGACAAATGTCAATTATCTAAAAATCATTTAACACATTTTTATTTTAATGTGGTTTGCCCATGTAAGGTTTTATGATACTGAATGTTGAGTTAGTACCTTAAAAATATGAGGTGTAATTTCTTTGGGACATCTATAAATAAAAGCCTCAAAAGCTTGTAGACAATATTCCTTTAATTCATCGTCATCTTCATTGCTATATTTGATAATCAGCGGCATGACTCTTTCTATTTGTTCACCAAATCTGTGCCCTGCTTGACGGCTATTTAATATTATTATTGTTATTATTATTATTATTTATGGTATAGATACAAAATTAACATTTGTTAATAATTTGTTTGTCAATGTGATTTTCAACTGTATTTTGGTACAACAGACTAAATATTTATGTATTAATATATTATTTGATAGACATTTTGACCTTTTTTGTGGTCAAGTAAGTTTAGTTACTGGTATATTTATTTAAAAAGAAAAAAAAATACATATAGTATATATATATATATATATTAGTCATTAATTTACAAACCAGATAGATGCGATGCACTGAATGTATGTTCGAATAACGTTCTTTGAATTATTGTATGTTAAACCTTCCAAAAGGTGGTCTAAAAGCTTATTGTATAGGTGGCTATTACTAGATGTTAAAAGGTGGCTGAGGGCTACAATCGTACGTTTACGAACAGCCTGTCGCGGAGAAGACAATTGTGGCAACAATGCAGCTAATATTGTAGAGTGAAAACTGATCAAGAGGCTGCCAAAACGTGACAACAAGTCAGCTACGATGTCAAGAGCTTCCAATTGTACTGGAACGTCTTCTTGCTGCATTAAAATTGTTATTAACATGGCAAATTTTATAATAAATAATTATTTCAAATTACACTTTAATTAAATAATATATGAAGCTATACTCAATCGTATAACGATGGGAGAGACGTTGCATGCATTAACTTCCAATTAGTATGTTGCGAATTAATTGTTTAATGAGAAAAATAAAATTGGTGCCATATTTATGACACACAGTAATATATGAAATGTTAATAAATAAATCGACTTATAATACCTTTTCAATTGCATTACTCAAGCGTCCAGTTATTCTTTTGCAAACATTTGCTGCCAGAGCACTGGATCCTAGCGGAAGTTCTGATATAACAGTCTTTAGACCAATGCTTGAAATATCTCTCAGTTGTTCTTTTTCAGAAACCAAATTATTGCAAAGTACTTCCACGATAGTTTCTACCTGGTATTCCTTAACTTTATTTACTAAGGGACCCAAACTACGAATAAAATAAATGTTATAAACATGTTATTATTTATATTATAATATAACAATGATATCTAAATGTAATCAAAATAAAATAATTGTGTACCATTTTACAGCAAGATTCTGTACTTCTCCATTTTTATCCTCTAATAATTTAAGTAACATTTTAACGACCTTTCTTTCCGAATCATCATCTAATTTAATGCTATCTTTCTGCAATTCTGTCATTAAATCATTTGTTGCCATAAATCTAAAATCTTTGTCATTTGATTGCATCTACAAACAGATATCATAATTAAATATCAACAAATACAATGGAAAAAAAAGAGGTGTCACTAAATTCACAGTTTGTTTATTATGTGCACCCTTTTAAATGTATACTTCTAATACTAACTGACTAATTCTTAATACAAGTATTTAATGAGACTTTTGATTTTAAATATGAGAATATAATATATGTGCATGCATATACGCCAATCTTTAAATCAAAATTTAAGGTGGAAGAAAGAAGAGAAAAGCAAAGGAAAAAGAAAAGAATGGAATATCATTGAAATTCGGAGTTCTTGTTGTTTGGAAAAGGTTATGTTTCACGAATATCTGTATATGCCATCGTTTGATGAGTATTAGCAAAACTTAGCGTTGAATTCTGCTGACATAATAATAAACCATGTTCGTTGTTTACCTTCTCTAGAAGATTTGCTATTTGATACGAAACACTAGCCATAATTGCAGATTTTTTCCGTACCGGTTAACGATTGTGACGAACTACAACGAACTTATAAAGGTACCTGTTCATAGAAGCTCAAAATGTAACGTATTGCTCGATGTGCGCAAACACAGGAGCTTAAAAAGCACTAATACACAGTACTTTGTTTTTGTTTAAATAATCGCTTACAAACACAGGCGCATATTCTGTCAGAAAACAAAAAGGATTTCCAAATGGCGTAGACCATGACTTTAATAAGAGTACCGCAGGTCCGCAGACGGCTTTGAAACAGTGCAACGCGTTCTGATTGGTTCCGCCATATTCGGATATCTATTATTCACAGCCAATGATTTTCATCGTAATAAACCTGCATTTCAAACCGTGAAGTGTAAATATAAAATATGAAATTATTACATAAAATCTAAAAAGAAATAAATACACAAATTATATACACGCGTACACACGTATAAATAAATAGCATGTAACGTCGCTTGAAAGCAAGATTTTTTGCAACAAGGCAATGTAAATATTAATCCATTTGATCAAGACAAATGCTAGTGACCAACGCCAAGGTAATCAGAATTAAATAATTAATGTTTCATAACAAAATGGTGGTAGAAAAAATTAAATGTGCTCGGCGATTGTTTTCAAAAAAACTACTTTGTCCAGCAATTTATGCTTTATACAATAGTCACTGCAAAATAAAATGATAGAAGAATTCAAGAAGTACTTTAAGTTGTATGATAACTACCTTAATGGCGTATAATATTTATATATTATTTTATCAATATTTTTTTTTAAAAATAAAAATATTTTCTTAATATTCAAATGTCAGTACTATTATAATTCTGTAGTATCTTATAAATATTTTGAAATATAAATGGAATATAACATCAATATTATATGGTAAACATTTTAATATTTATCAGACATTTTTCATAAATATTTCATAAACATTTGTTGCTATCATTTAAAATATTTTCTTCATTTATACATGAGATATTAATATTTTATATTTAAAAGCATCACATCATTATCTACACTCATTATCACATCATTATTTTAGAATTATTATTACTTGCTTTGTATTGTAAACATACAATACTTTTATTACATTAATTGAAGTTATATATTTTCCATTTCATTATATCAATTCTTTATTACGGAGTTGGCAAATTATTTATATACATGGAGAAAATAAATTGAAAAAAAATATAAAAATGTAAAACAAATTACTAGCTTTTATTAATAGTACATAGGTTATATGCTTAAATTCTTAATAGAACTGAAGAATGAAACGTTTTTGATATAGTCTATATACAAAAATAATGTTTGCAAACATTTGGAAGGTCAAATTATTGAAACAAAAACAATAATATTGTCCCTTTCCGTCCAAAGGGCATAAAATGGACATAAATATAAAACAAAAACAAAGTTTGTTTACCACTTTGTATTTTGAAAACGTTTCGTTCTTCATTCTTATAAATTCTTATAATATTTCCCAAACATTATTACTAACTTTTGTTAGTAAACCTGTTATACAATTAAATTCTTGTAATTTTCCCAATTTCCCAAACAGCAATTTTGTTGTTACCAACCGAATTTATGGAAATAATTTACTATCTCACGGATAGTAATTTGTAGATATACAAACATTAGAAAGTATACGTGTTACACACATCATTCTTTTTATCAGCCAGTCAATTACTAGACTGAAATAGTAATGTTTATCTGACTTTTTCGAAAATAGAAAGGATATTATGATAAAAATGATAGTTTGCACAAGTGTGTATCTCTTTTACTAACATTCTTAGTAATTTTTCTTAATCTTTTCTCCCCATCTAAAATGGATTGTGCGCTTTCCAAGCATCGTTTGGTCGCACGTAATATCATAATCACAAAATTAAATTCATAATTGCAAAGAAATTAAAACAGTTTATTACGGATTTAATACGAAAGTTGAAATAACATTTAATGGTTGAAATGGACTTGACGTGCAATTAAATCTTTACATAGTTTACGCATGAAACATTAACGCATTTCTGAGAACTGGACGCAAACATGACACCTGCTATTGCAAATTATTACTATTAATAATAAATATGCCTTGATTGTGCATAGGGTACACACGTCATATAAAATATGATATATTTCGATAGAGCTGAAAAACAATACCCTTTTTTCAAGTGAAAATCGTAAACAGAGACTAACTAAACTTTTGTTGTACCGCTAGAACATTTGCAGATTAGACTGTCAAAGGAGCAAATGTAAGGTATGATAATAAATTCGGAGAAAAGCTTTTACCTAATTTACGCGAAGGGAGTACTTTTAACAAACAAATTTCCACTATAAAGAGGATTTATTAGGTAAGGAATTGCAAGGAATTCATCGAAATTAAAATATCCCACTAACTAGTCCGGAACATTTCTAATGAAAAATCAAAGTGTTATGTATATACTTAGCTACAGGATTGGAATTAATTTCAATGGATTCTTTGGGGTCTAGTCAATAAATCATCTTCATAAAATCTTTGCTCCAAGTTTATTAACTTAGGGAACCTATTAGAAAATGTTCTTTGGGCCTAGTACTGGTATAGTACTGTTACCAGAGTTACCAGTACTACACTGAGAGAAAAAAATATTAATTTTTAATAGAAAGTTTATTAGTTTGGCATTATAGTTGCAGAATATCATTATACGAAAAACTGAATTATGAAAATTTATTCAATCAGTTTATTCAAAATTGTAATTCCATATAGTTTTGTAAAATTTGATATTCTGTTTAATGATGGCGTATATTAGAGACACTGAATAGTGACACCTAATGGACAAAACATGTAATAAACAGTTTGCCAAAATTTAGAATTCAGTTTATTAAATTTTTAAATCCCTTGGTTTCTAATTTTGATGTTCTTTTTTCTCCGTGTAGCTTGTAATATAGGGACAAAATTGTGCAAATAATGGAGTGATAACACTGGACCAGTACTGTTTAAGCGTAACAATCTCTACTGTTTAACTAATGGTACAGTGCAGTTTTACTACTAAACAGCTCTCGTTGAGTATCGACAATACGTAATAATTGTTACACCAGTTAAGGATTAATGCTGGCTCAACAATTATGCCGGACATATATTACTTCTGTTTTACGTCTGTTTCTGCTGACAACCAAATTTGAACCAATACAGGCCCGAGTCCTTTTACCAGATTCTGGTACACAGTATTGTCCCTGTTAAAAAATTCTAGCTAGGACCCTACGTAGGAATTTGGCACCGGAAATTAGCTAGTTTCCTAGGTAAGTTCGTAGGTAGTTATCGGATCTTGCCTAGTTTTCTAGCTGGGGTCCTAGGTTGGGATTTAGGATCAGACATCAACTAGTTTTCTATCTAGGACCCTATCTAGGAAACTAAGCAAAATCCTATAACTACCTAGGAACCTACCTAGAAAATTACCTGATTTTCAGTGCCAAATTCCTATGTAGGATCCCAACTAGATTGTTTTAACAGGGGTTCCAGAATCAGGCCCGTAGGTCAACTCTGGAAATTTCCTATAGGGAAGTGTTTTGGACTAGCTGGAGGTATGATACCTATTTTATTATATTCATTGAGGTCTATTTAATCAATTTATTTCACAAAATCTTTTCTCTGAATTTATTAATGTAACTTTCATTTGCTTTATTGACAGCCAAATTTGAAATCTTTCTGGTATTATAACACAAGTCTAGTCAGCCGTTGTTTACAATTTTCATGTGAAAAAACGTTTTATTTTTCAGCTCCATTATATTTCGTGTGCTTTCGGGTAATTGTGTCTTTCAATTGTGAATATAAGGAAAACTTTTACATGAAGTCGTTTTTCAAGAAACAATTTCAATATCCAAATTTGGATGATAAAGTTCAAAATTTTGATTTTGCAATTACTTTTATACGAACAAATCTCAGATTATCCGGTGTGTGTCCAGCCTCGCCCAACGATGGTTTCTTCTTTTACGTTACCAAAATATTTATGTTGTTCGTATTTATGTCTTCACTGTTCACGTTCAGTTTTACTTTAATTGCCGACATCGTTTTAGGAACGGGTGCAATTTTCATGAAACTGGTCAACCTTGCTATGCTTGGTTTTGCATTGATTCTTCTTACTGTTCAAGCGATAATATTATTGAAGAGCAACAAAATTGTCAAATGCATGAATCAAATTAGTCATGATTGGAAGAACGCCCATAAATCTCATTATAAAGATATGTTTGCTTACTACCGTACTGGACGGATGTTTACAATTACCTGCACCATGTTTATTTTTGCGACAACCATTATATGGAATCTTGTTCCTCTTTTAGAGGAGCCTGTTGTTATTGATAATATTACTTATCCCGTTTTCGCTCATTCTAATCAATATTTCTTGTTTGACTCCAATAAAAGCCCATATCACTTTTATGTAAGGCTACATCAGTTTATAAGTGTATGTCAAACTGGAATAATAATGGCAAACATGTGTTGCATTGTCATTGCTTTTACTTTACATAATTGTGGCCAGTACGAACTTGTAATTGATACAGTGAGGAAATATGCTTTGAAGCATGCATCTGAGACTTCTTATGAAAACTGGAAGTCAATTGTAAAAAAGCACTGCGAAGTTATGAGGCAAGTATATTACACACTGTACAGTCAATTTAGTTATGGTTGCGAAAACGCTAAATCAACGTCGAAGCAATCTTAGGATGTTCGGTTGGATCGAGTTGAATCAACGTTGAAGGTTCAACCTTAAATCAATGGTGGTATCAGGTTGAATGAAGATGAAACAAGGTTGATGATTTAACGTTGAATCAACGGTGTTGCCGAGTTAATTAATGGTTAAATCGACGTTGAAACAATCTTCGAATGTTCGGTTAGATCAAGTTGAATCAACGTCGAAGGTTCAACCTTAAATCTCAGTGTATATATCCCGTTTACTAATAAAAGATGGTAATTTGTTTTAACATTATTGCATTTTTTTCAGTTTATTTTGCTCTGCGTATAAATTTTTAATATCGTACATTTTACGGCATACCATTATTTTTTATTGAATAATGTAACTTGATTTCAGTTTCACCGGGGTGATCGAGGAAACCATTAGTCCTCTTGTATTTTTGGAAATCATTCGATGCATTGTAGCAACTTGTGTGTGTGGCTTTATATTTTTAGCTGTATGTAAATTATATATTTAATTTTCGTAAAAATAATACATTACATTGCACTCGACTCTCGCTATAGTGCGTACCATTTGTCGCGGGTGGGAAGGAACAATACACTCTCCTTCTTTTCCGGCTCTCTCACTAGTACACTGAGAAAAATAAAATAATAAAAGCTTTTTACTCTGCTCAGAATACCAGGCATTCTGAGCTGGTTCAAAAAACATAAAGTTTCAGGCTCAACAATTTCAAGTTTGAAATGTGAAAAATGCTAGGGAATTTCATACACTGTACTCGAAATTTTGGTTAAATTTTACGTAGTGTTTTGAGTTCGAAATTGTTAAGTCTGAAACATTATGGGTGCTTCCGAGGTGTCTATTGCAGGACAGAATCTGCGCTGCAATAGCGTTTTTCTAGGAATTTTTAAGTTGCCAATCGTATCAATAGTAGCATATAGTGTGTTTAGGTAGAAAATGTTTAGTTTCCATAACTGGTGGGAATGGGCGGTAATTTTGAGATGTGAAAACAGTGTTTGCAATAACTTCAAGAAGGTAAAAAAAAGGCAAACAAATTCCGGATTTTA
>JABFPN010001179.1:0-32147 GCA_022817305.1 Leptoteleia sp. ZL-2020
GTCCTTTTTCAACGACGATGGCGTCGATTTTATCATCGAATGTGCCTCCCTCTTACGGTCGATGAAGCAATGACCACGACATGTGTACAACTTTGCGTCTGATGAGTTCTCTGTGTACAACTTTGTTGTGTACAAACTGAACCGACACTTTTTGCATTTTCATTAAATCTGAAAATTTCATGTTTCCAACATTGCATGTGTACAACTTTTCTGTGTACCATATTAATTCTGATCAGATTTTTGTGTACCAACCGGACCTCTCCTCTGGCTTTGCCCTCGCCTTTGTCTCGCAAGACCTGTAATCGCTGTTGCTTCATCCTTGTTGCATATTATACTATTATTCCGACGATAACATTGTTGCTCTTGATATTTAACAATGTAAATATTTTATTTATAATGATTTGAATATAAAATACCGAAAAAACAGCTTCATAAATTTAAAAAGACCGCCGCTCAGCTTGAATGTGGGTGACGTAGCATCATGTTGCTTCAAGTGTAGTTGAATACCGACGATTTTCACGGTGAAGTTGACGACAGATTCATTTTTCATCTAACGAAAACACACTGTTTTTTTTAGTGTCTTCATAAACTTCATAGTTGGCGTCTGTGCTGAAACTATGCTTTAACGGCTTTGACTACGAGGGAAATTGACGGTCAATTTTGGTTTGGACCGATTCTTGTGGTTTACTATATACATTTGGCATTTCACGATGTATATTAAACAGGTGAAACAAATAATTATTTTTCAATAATTTAACTGAACTTTTTAATCTCAGTACGAATACATATCGGTCACTTTGATAAAACTAAACTATAATTTTATACAGTGTACAGTAAACGGTGAAAAAAAAAAAACAAAAACAAAAGTGTGATTGGCTTCTATAGAAGATCTCTGGCCAAATAAAAGCAAAAAACAAACAAACAAAACAAGTGGCATATTGAATTTGTTTTATTAATATTGAACAAATTTAATTATATTTTATTATATCGATATGATTTATATGGACAATTTTATTAGACGTATTATGTATATATGGTCTATTTATGTTTATATGTTATTTGTTTTGTAGGTTATTATACAAGGTTTTAAGTCATATAGGGAGCAAACTGTAGTCGAACCTTTTGATCCAAGACACAATGTTGTTGGTAAGCTATTAAATTACTAATTTATTTATTGCTATTATTATCATTATTGTATCTTTATTTAACAACACTAATTTTAATTTCATGCATTCTAACGTTTGATTTGTAGTAAAGTGTCATTTCAAATAAATGTTAAGGTGAAATGTCACTTATTAGCCAAAAAACAGTCATCGATTAAACAAGTTTAGAATTTTTTAAATTATTTTTTATGTATTGCAACTCTTCTCAGAAAACTATCTTTTGGTAGCTTCTGAGTTTCATCAACTATTTAGATTTTAGGTTGAAATCCTATTAAAATTTCCTTTTACAGTTGGCAGAAATGGTTCTGGCAAAAGTAACTTCTTTTATGCAATACAATTTGTTTTAAGTGATGAATTTTCACATTTGAGACCAGAGCAGCGACAAGGTTTATTACATGAAGGGACTGGACCTCGCGTAATGTCTGCACATGTTGAAATCATTTTTGACAATTCTGATGGAAGATTGCCTGTATGTAATTTTTTACTCACTAAATGTCATGATAGGCAAGATAAAAATAATAAAATCTATTTAATATAGTACATATTTTTTTTATATAAAAACTTTCTCAATTTAGTTTTCATCCCGTAATATAGTTTTTATGATTAATAATTTAATTTATCATTAAAACATATTCTGCAATATTTAAGGAATGTTTTATAAATACTTCACAAATCTTAATTAATTTTGTCAGATCATAAATATTTAGATGATGGACATGTTTATAAAATGTTAAAATTTTAGAATCGTTATAAAGAGACATTTAAATTTATTAAATTGTTAATAGATTGACAAAGATGAAGTTTACCTCAGACGTGTTATTGGTTCAAAAAAGGATCAATATTTCCTTAACAAAAAAATTGTCACACGAAGTGATGTTATGAATCTTTTGGAATCTGCTGGATTTTCACGATCAAACCCATATTATATTGTCAAACAAGGAAAGGTAATTTGATATATATCACAAGAATTGTTTCAATATTTTATTACTTCAGTGCATACATTGATCATTGTTGGAATATATGTACCAAAATTTTTATTTATTATGTTATGCAGATTAACCAAATGGCTACGGCTCCTGATTCGCAAAGATTAAAACTTTTACGAGAAGTTGCAGGCACAAGAGTTTATGATGATAGAAGAGAAGAATCGAAAGCTATTTTACGAGAAACTGAAGGAAAAATTGAAAAGATTGTCGATTTCTTAAAAACCATTGGTAATGATTTTATTAACCATTTTACATGTTTATTTAAATGACTGTATAAATGAGAATAATAATTGAGAATTGTTTAATCAGAGGAACGGTTAAAAACATTAGAGGAAGAAAAAGAAGAACTAAAAGAATATCAAAGATGGGACAAACAGCGTCGTAGTTTGGAATATACAATTTACGAGCAAGAGTTGAAAGATAATAAAAAAAAGTTAGAAGAGCTTGAAAAAACACGTGATAATAATGGTGCTGAACAGATGAGATTAAATTCTGAAGCAAAGGAAGCACAGGATAAAGTTCGTAATGCAACTAAACGTTTGAAAGAGATCAAGAAAGAAGTGCAGACAGTAAAAGAAGAACGCGATACTCTGAGGTAGATAAATTAATTAAATTATATTAATAATGTTTTAAATGTTTATATTTTTTAAATTTTATAAATATGTAATGTTATTGTCTTTATTATAAGACTGAAGTTTGAAACGATTTCAACATAAAAAAATGTAAACAATCTTTATATTGTCTATTTTTAAATGGATAGATTGTATTTAGTTTTGCTGTTCTGTTGTTGTTATTATTATTATTAATTTTATTACATAATTAAAATTTTATTAATAATAATGAAAATTTGTGGTAAGTATACAAAACATAAGATTATATAAAATATTTATGTAAATTATGTGGAATTATTATTACCTTAGTGCTGAACAGCAACAGTTGGTAAAAGAGAAAGCCAAATTGTCTTTACAAATTCATGACTTGGAAGAAGAAGTTAAAGGAGACAATGACAGTTTAAAACGTGCAGGACAAGAACTAGAAAAATTAAATCAAAACATAAATGAACGTAAAGCAGAATTGGAAGCATTAAAGCCACAAGTAAGTATACAAAACATATAATTAATATTTGTTATTTGCAATTGGTACAAATTAAATTAGTAAAATAATAAAAAATGTTAATAGTACAATGAAAACAAATCCATTGAGGAGAAATGTACACGAGAATTAGCATTGAAAGAACAACAGCGTCAAGAACTTTATGCGAAACAAGGACGTGGCAGTCAATTTGCTTCAAAGGTAAAATTTTTATTTCATCATAAACAACTCTGAGGCTGAGAATTAAAATCATTTTGGTCAAATTATCAATTTTATATTTAGGAAGAACGAGACAGGTGGATACAAAACGAGTTAAAACAAATTACAAAACAAATTCGTGACAAAGAAGATCATTTAAAAAAGTTGAGAGATGAGCTAAGTCGAGATGAAGAGAAGCGCATTCAATTAGAACAAAAAATGAAGGACATGACAACAGAAATGGAACAACAGAGAACGAAAATTGATGAATTCAATAAAAATTTTTATGATTACAATAAGAACAAGGATCAATGTCAAGCTCAGCGTAAAGAACAGTAAATAATAAATGTTGAACATGTTGTATATAAAAATAATTTTTTACTTGAATTTTTGCTAAAAAATTAGTTTAAATTTGTTTAGGTATCGCAAAGAAAGTATTTTACAATTAAAATTATCTGGATTAAAAGAGGACTTAGCCAAGGCTGATCAAAGTCTTCGGTCTATGGCTGGTAAACCTATTTTGAATGGCAGAGACAGTGTGCGCAAAGTATTAGAAACATTCAGGTAAATAGTTAAATGATATAATATACTTATTTTATTTCTTATAAAATCATAAATATAATTCAATTTATTTCAGACAACGTCCAGAAATGGCTAATGAGGTAGACAGTTACTATGGTCCCGTCATTGAAAATTTTGATTGTGAAAAGAACGTCTACATGGCTGTTGAAGTTACTGCTGGTAATCGGCTATTTCATCACATTGTTGAAACAGACAAATTTGGCACAAAAATTTTGAAAGAAATGAATAATCAAAGACTGCCTGGTGAAGTAACTTTCATGCCATTGAATCGTCTTCATGTGAAAGAACAAGATTATCCTCAGACTCCTGATGCTATTCCAATGATTTTGAAGTTGAAATATGATAAAAAATATGATAAAGCAATGAGGTACTTACGTTTTATGAAATATAACTATATATTTAATATCGTAGAATATAATAATAATGTTTATTTGTATAAGGAATAGTTTTTGAATGTTTTGGAGAATGTTTAGGTTTAGTATAAAGATCAAATTAAATAAATTATTTTTCATCAATTTACATTACAGATACATTTTTGGTAAAACTCTTATTTGTCGTAATCTTGAAGTTGCAACAAATTTGGCTCGAACATCCGGTTTGGATTGCGTCACAATGGAGGGTGATCAAGTATCTTCTAAAGGATCTCTGACCGGTGGTTACTTTAATCAATTAAGATCTCGTTTAGATATTCAGAAAACACGTTCTGAATTGAGCGCGCAGATAACTGAACTCGAAACAGAGCTTTCAGAATTGAAAGACAGCATTAAAACAACTGATCATAGTATCAGTTCTTATGTTACTGAAATGCAAAGGACAGAAACAAAGAACAGCAAGGCCAAGTAAGACATTATTTTGTTATACAATGACAATAAGTTTGGTAAAAGTTGTAATTATATAGTATAATTAAAACATATTATTTCTTACAGAGATTTGTATGAGAAAATAAAAACGGACATTAGAATGACTCGTGATGAGTTAAATGAAATTGAAAGATGTCGCGCTTCGAAGGAAAAAAGTGTCGCTCAATGTACGTCAAACTTGGAAGCAATGAAAGCTACCAAGGAAAGTTTAGAAAGTGAATTACATCAAGATTTAATGGAACAACTATCGGTTGCTGATCAAGAAAGGGTTGGTATTACACCGTTTTAGTTCTTATATAAGATATATACTTACAGGAGAAGAGCTTAAAACTGATAAAAATGGAAAAAATCTACTTTGTTGAAATTTTAGGTGGATACATTAAATGATGATATCAGGCGCTTGACAAAGCAAAACAAAGAGGCCTTTGCGAAACGTATGCGGTTGGAAGCCGAAAAGAACAAAATCGAAAATTTATTAGCGAATAATTTGAATAGACGTAGAGAAGAACTTGTTCAAGCTTTGGCGGAAATATCTGTAGAGGATCGCAAGCAACAGCTTACCGTATCTAAAAACCAATTAGCAGATATTGAGAAAAGGTTAATCAAAGTAAATGCCGATTTAAAACTACAAAACGAAAAAGTTACCGAAGCAATGAAAAGAGTAAGCTTAATATTACTTAGATAAATAAGTGTATATAAATAAATAATGTTAGTGTGTTTAATGAATATTTAATTTATATTTCAATATTATTAGCAAAAAAATGAAGCAAATGAAGTTGAAAAATGGAAGGCTAAAGAAAAAGAAGCTCAAGACAAAATAGAGCAAGATACGAAAGGCTTGGAAAAGTTAAGCGCGAAATTAAATGCGCTTCAGAAAAGTATATCTGAATTCACGCAGAAAATGGCAGAGCTTGGCGCTTTACCGAGCCGTGAAGTTTACGAAAAGTTCAAATCGATGTCTTCAAAACAACTTTATCGAGAAATGGAGAAAGCAAATAACAACTTAAAGAAATACAGGTTTTTTTTTATTTTGAATTTATTTATCTTTAAATATGCTTATAAGAATTTCACTTAAAACTTATCATCATATATTATCATTTACTCGTATATATTTGTTAGTCATTGATGATACCTCCAAATATTAATTTTTTAAGATATACACTTTTTATACTATTAGAATTGTATTTAAGATGAAATATTATATTAACATACATTTTTTTCAGTCACGTAAACAAAAAAGCTTTGGATCAATTCATGTCTTTTAGTGACCAAAAAGAAAAATTGGTTAAACGAAAGGAAGAACTTGATCGGGGTGACGAAAAAATTAAAGAACTTATGTACGTTTTAGAACAAAGAAAATGTGAAGCAATTCAATTTACTTTTAAACAAGTAAGAATTTTAAATTATATCCGCTTCTAAACTTTATTCATGGACCATTCATTATATTATTAATTAATCATTTTTCAGGTAAGCAAGTATTTCAGTGAAGTATTTAAGAAATTGGTTCCGTCTGGGCATGCTCAGTTAGTTATGAAAACGGCAGATGGCGAAGAAGGCGACGAAGCACCGGCCGATTCTACAGATTCTGATAGATTTACTGGTGTTGGTAAGAATAATGTTTTCTCCTAAATACTTTTTCTTATACATATATATTAAACAAGTTAAATTTTCTTCAAATTAATTTCTTGGGAAACAATTTTCAAATTAAAAATATGATCCATTTAATTTAAAATTTTATTTGAATTAGGTATCAGAGTATCTTTTACTGGATATGGCGCTGAGATGCGAGAAATGAATCAATTATCTGGTGGACAAAAGTCACTCGTAGCACTTGCACTTATCTTTGCAATTCAAAAGTGCGATCCAGCACCGTTTTATTTGTTTGATGAAATCGATCAAGCTCTTGACGCTCAACATCGAAAGGCCGTTGCAGATATGATTCATGAACTCAGTTCTGAAGCTCAGTTCATCACTACAACTTTCAGGTATATTTTTATTAAATACAATTTTCATTTTTATTTTCAATCGAAAACGATTCATATATTTAATTCTTATTTTCAGACCCGAGCTATTGCAGCATGCGAACAAATTTTATGGTGTTAAATTCCGAAACAAGGTATCTCATGTTGATTGTGTTACGAGAGAAGAAGCCGCTGACTTTGTAGAGGATGATACCACTCACGGTTAATAATCATTAGCAAATATTAAAATCAATTACCCGATTAATCTCTGTTCATTTCCTTTAGAATTCAATTTAATACAACATTTTTTAATCAATCCGGGGCGTAGCAACGGATCAAAATTTCATTTTGATGTTATTTGAATATGAAAAGTTTCGTCATCATGCAAAATTAAACTTTCTTTTTGTTAATGGATAGGATTTAATGCGAATAAGTTATAATGCGTATTAAAGTAAGGTATTTATGTGTATTACAAAGATGCATTTCATTAAAAAAAAATGAAAAATATATAAAAATAATAGTTTAAAGAGCGAGATATGATTGTTGTTTTATACGCTAAAATTGTATAATTTTCAAATTAATCTAATAAATAAATAAATAAATAAAAATTCTCTATAGGTGTATGGGAGACTTATATACACACACACCCTATGTTATACATATTGATTTTAGCCAGCGTAGAAGTGACGTCAGACAGATCACGCCACATCCCCGCCCTTAAGTTTCTGTCTCCTGATTGGTGCACGTGCTACCCACTTTATCTATAAATGTGTTCGCTGAGCGTTTGATTGTGTAGGAGTTTATCCACTGCAACGGCGGATTCCATGCTTTTTAAGCCGGATCGGAAAATGCGGGAAACTTTATTTAACAATTGAAACAATTAATCGATACATTTATGTTGAAAAATCTATGTTAAAGATTTTATTTGTTATCTTTTTTAGAGAAAAAGAGAGAGAATCAAAGTTTTGTTTATATCAACCAGGATGATATAAATATACTGTAATTGATGGATGAGAAAATATACTAATCAACTTTAAGGTTACAATGCAAAAGTGGAAATGATTAATTGTTTTGCAATTTACAACTCTGACAGCTTTTTGTAAATATTTTGAAGTGGAAATTTGACTTTGATTTGAATGAGAAATGGTGCATGAATTGAAATGCTTTAACATTTAATTTTAGCGCATACGAACAAAATGTTATGATACCCATTTGTATAACATACAAAAAATGGACTTTCGCGCGTCTATCGATGACCAAAGTTTCATTGAATATGGCGGCGCTGCTGCACGTGAATACGAAACAAAGTGTACATCAGGGACGAGGTTGGTATAGATCCCGGGGGGGTGATGTAATGTTTTTTTTGACGCCGATAAAAATGTTAATATATGTATTAATTACTATTATTATTATTTTAAAAAATGTTAAAACAAATAAAATTATAATATTTTAAACCATATATATATATATATATATATTATTCTATTATAATACGTAAAAAAATATAAAGTTAAATTATTAAAGCTTTACTATTTTTAGCACTACAAAATAACGATATATTTATTTGACTAAAAATAATTAAACATTTAATTGTTTTATTATTTTTAATTAAACTAAATAATTGTATCAAATTATAGACATTTTTATTATTAAATATTATACGATAATATTTATTTCAACATTTGTATCATTATTAAATATTTTATTAAAATTTTAAGTCACACTTTGATAAACTTTGATAAATGTAATGAAAATCAACAATATAAACTTTAATGATCAATTTCCTCGATGACGGAACAAAATTTATAAATCATTAACAAGAATTTAAATTGATAAAATTACAGTAATTCAACTCGCACATTAATCATTTCATGTCAACTACAATTTTTTATGTTAACTAAATTTATGAAATTCGGAGAGAATGAAAATAATAATATTTTGTACCTTAACGGTCTTGTTTACTTTTATGAAAAAAATATATATACATATATACATATATATATATATATCCGTCATCGAACTTCCTCGAAACCATAAATCAATAAATAAATTATAAAAATCCTCCATCCTTAATTGCGTACAAGCGAAACACATATAATTTCCGCCGTTTACACTCCCACATTTCAACGAATCATACAAATTACTACAAAATATGTTTTAAATAAAAGATGCACATTTTTATTCGAATTTCGGACAGAAACATTTGGTTATCATTTATTATTATTACCGACGTAACTGTATTATTACCGATGAATCAGTGGTCCGAGTGAAAGATTACAAAAAGTAATGTAAAAATCCGCGGAAAACGAGGAGGGAGCGGGAAGAAAAGCGCGTAACGGCCCCGGCGGGATTCGTCCCTGGCGCGCCGTGGAAGCGCGAGTCTGCGTGGATTCGCGTGTTGGTGTTGGCGCGCGGTGGCGGCCGTGTATTAGTCTCGGTCAAGTCGTCTCGCACGGTGTATGACAGTGAAGCGACGGGAGTGACTGTATGTGGATCGCGCGATTATGTGCTGCCCGAGGTCCGTGACTGAACGTCGTACGCCTCGCATCCTCGCACCCAGCACTCCTCATGTACACGTACGTAGATGATCCCGCGCGTCCCGCAGTTGGAGCCACCTTCCTCGGTATCCCCGGATTTCCTCGAGCCGATTATCGCGCTGACAACCACCGTGACATCGCGTTCCCCCGCGTTTTTTTTCTCAGCAAATTTGTTTGATTTTTTTTTCCCCTGGTAGAACTTTGTTTTGGATACGAATAAGCAACAATTGGTCGGACGAAATAAAACGTCGGAAAGGGGAAAACGGACAAGTAAATAAATATTGGGCCGAACGCGGTTATCGATCGATTATCGGCCTCACGTGTCGGAATATTCGGCAGGCAAAGAAAACCAAAGAAAAGGAGGCACTCGGATCGGTTGTAATTTACCAGCGGAGTTACGTAAACGTTATGAAATGGGGATTTTCGGGGACGCGACTGTTGCGCCTCGGGGAGGACGTCAAGTGGGCTCTCGCGAGGAACCCAGTTGGTGGATTCCCGTCGCGGAACATAACCTAACACATCGAGCCCTGCGACATTTAAATAGATTTTAACAGTTGTCGCGGTTGCCGATGGACCGCGCCGAAATGCAGCAGAGCTTTCAGTGAGCTTTCGGCGCTCGAGGATCGCACTTCCGTGCGCTTTTCCTCGGCTTCGCTTAGCTGCCATGCTTTCTTTCTTTTTCTTTTTCTTTTTTGCTCCTCCTGACGAGATAAAGAATAGCGACGGGTGTGCGTTTGGATGGCCCGACGCGGTCGCGAGACACAATGATCCTGCGATATAAATACGACCACTCAGTCTATTTCCGTGCACAATTTCAGTTTTCATTCATTCGACGATGTTTTAAAGTTGTCGAGATACATGGTAGGCACAAAAGCAATGCAGATTAATCGATCCGCTTGTTCAATTTGATCCCATGAATAATACGATATTTCAATGTACTTTTACTTTTATAATATATATTGATGAGTAAAAATTGGAAGAGGTGTTTTTGAATACGATAAAGAGTTTCTTACAAGTAATTCTTATAAGAAGCATTCTTAGTTAGATTAGTTAGTTTTTAAGAATCTTATAATAATTGCAATAAGATATAACATTTATATATTTATATTATCATATATTTTATATTAATGCAATTTCCTATTGCGTGCATTTATTAATATAATTTTTAATTAATATACAATTTTGTATTAAATCAATCTGTAAACAAACTTTGCATTCATATAGATATTATATATTAATTCAATTTCTTATTCCTTGTATTAATATAAGATTCTTAGAAAACTAATTCAACTATCTTATTATGAATTTAAGACACACTTGAACAAATTAAACTAATTTTCTTTCATATTTCCAATATTTCAATAGAGGTTAAATACTGTTAAATAATAGTTGGAAAGCATTATTTTTTATATATATATATAATTCAATAATTAGTCAAATTGCAAGGGCATTTATTTAATCTGTTTTTATATATTCATTTTTCCAGTTATTTTATATGGGATAATATTTCGATATAAATAAAATTTGTCTATAAACAGAGATCATCTTTCTTGTTTATTATCTAAATTTTTTCTTGTTTATTATTGTCATTCTCTCATGTTTGCCGGGATAATAGACTCTGTAATTGTTTTATTGTAATTACTATTTTTATTGTTATTTTATTTGTTTTAGTTAAGTATAGTGGATAAGTGGTTATTCCAGTTTACATTTTTTCATAATGTAATTTGGAAATTAAGATATAATGAATTGAATTATTATACCTACTTTACTCATATCCGGTTTTACAGCAAGTTTGCTCATATATAAAGTGAGAGCTGTGCTACTGATATTTGCATACCCTGTATGGAATCATTTAACTAACGCATTTAAAATAGCAGAGACCCTAACTACAACATTAATTTGTTATAAAATTATGTTATTTTATATGTATAACATAATGGTAGAATGTCAATAATGATACCTAATTATTGAATGATATATATCATACATACATATTTATACACACACACACACACACACACACACACACACACATATATAATAAGTCGATAAGTAGTCAATTAATTTAATAGTTTTATATATTATGACAGTACACAATTTATTTTATATCAAAAATTATATTTAAATTATTATGCAATATTTTTTTTTAGTTTTTGTAAATTAATTATTCGGAAAATAACTATTCTCCCTTCAATATCCGGTGAAATGCTTTTAATCATTACAATCTGTTCAAAAAATTATTCCCTGATAGTCTATATAAAGGATACATAGTATTATATTACACTATTATTATATCTGTACCATTAATTACAAACAATTTATATAATAATTACAGTCTATAAAAAAAGTAATTTTCCGTGATTATAGTGTTATACACCAACGGTTTATTTAAATAATTTATACGAAATTGTGTAGTTATTGGTAAAACAGAAATTAAAAAGCAATTTAACATTAATTCATTAAAATAACCCATTTTTCACTTTATGTTAATTGTTCTGGCCAAAAGTTGATGCCAAATTGTGGATTAGAATAAGACTTATTTACATACATTATTTATGTCCTATAGCCATTACACTGTCATTATGTTTAGATGACAAATGGTGATAATGTTAAAACTTAAATCTTTATGTAATAAATACAGAGCAGTGTACGTTATCAAGTCAACATAGAAAAGTCAAGGTGAAGCTGAAACTTTGGTGACACAAGTTAACAGTCCAATGTATTCACTTTTTTTATCAAGGCATTAATATTTGGCATTAAAAACAAAGTCCATCGCTTAATTTCTGTTAATACATTTTAAAATGTAATACGTTACAGTGAATGAGAGGGGGGAGGAAAAAAAGGAGGCAAATAAGATAAAGTAGCTAATTCATATTGAATGATTAATAGCTAATTATATTTGTATTAATATATAATGTATGAGCACACAATTCTATCAGTGTACAAAGATCCACCTGACGAAAAAGTACTACGTTTCCACCGGGTCATAATACAATAGTTCAAAGATAACTTTTGGTGTTGGATAATCATCACGCAAATTACGCCTATAGCTTTCTTATCGGGCGGTAATCAAAAGTCAACGGTCGCGCCGATGCGTGACAAATTCAAGCTACCGCGTATCAAGCCACTCAGTTATATTCGATTCGCGACTTTTGTAGCTCACAGATCGTACTCAAAACGCTCGATCGTTTGCCTCGCGTAACGTGAGTCGCCCGTTAAATTTTCGTCTACTGTTACCCATCTCTATTCCTTCCATATCAAGGCTCACATTACTTTTTATTATACAATTTCAACAATTAAATTTACATTCAATAATTGCTTGGCTTATATAATATTTATTATAAATTTCTAAATTTCATTATCTTTTCAAACACACTTTTATTCTTTCTTATCTTTATGGCCGGTTTTTTCTTTCAATTCTCTAATTTACAAAGAATTATAACTCTATTAGAAGTGAATCGGGTGAAATTTAATTCAGCAAGCGAGTTTCTTGGATTTCTTTTGTCCCCCTATTTTCTACTTTAATCATCTAAAATTTCCCGCACTTTAAATTTACTAAACATTCATTGAATTTCACTTTCTACAGGTTGTTTAATACCGAGTGCTACAGAAATATTATCACTGTTACCAAGGATCGAGGACGCGTTTGATTCAAACGTTAAATAGAACTGTTGGCCGTCAAAAACCCGAACAAACAGAGGTAAGTGGGCTCCCTTCAACTTTTTCTCTCCCAAGTACCTTGGATATACCTTGGGTTTATAATCGCAAGCCACATCGTATTCATTAAGTTAATCAAAAGTGATTATTAATCTTGATCCGCGTTAAGGGACCATCTTTTAATTTCACTTTTATAATACATAGTAGTGCACTCAAAAAAGAAATATGCTTGCGTTAAGAAACCTGTGCAAAGAAAATGTTCTTATTAAAACTAACAGAAAATCTATTAAAACTAAGAATATTCAGTTATCATCCGTTGAATATTCTTAAACTAAAACTATTTTATTCTGTTCTCTAAAACAGATCCATTTAATATAAATGGAAATAATTCTTTATATAAATATATGTTTTCTAAGAATAATTTATTCTTATTATAAATAGAATTTCGCTTTGTCTATATAATTAATGGAAATCCTATTTAATATAAGAATATTCTATTACTCTTAAATAAACATTTTTGTGAGTGTGGGTAAAGAGAAGTTGTATAGCCAACCCCACAGTTTTAATCGTAGATTTACAGTTTTAATCGTAGATTTAGTTTTTTTTTTTTTTTGGAAATCTCAGTTTTTAGTTTTAGCCTTCAATTCGACAGTTTTTTAGTTAAGATTAATTATTAGTTATTAATTGTTTTAATATTATAATAGTTAATATAATTTTAATTTAATTTATATTAAATTCATACTCTAGTAAAATGTGACATACATTAACAATTTGATATAAGGAAATAAAAAATTCATATACGGACATATATGTTTACCAATAATATATGGTCGATATATGGCAATATTTTATATAATATTCTAACCATATATACATTTAATTTCCTTATATGGAAATCAATTATTGCCATATATCGACCATATACGACTTTTTTATTTCCTTTTATGAACTTGTTAAAACATATATGGACCATACATGTTTCAGTTTTACTAAGGTAGCTAATATAATTAACTATTAATTGTTTTAATATTTTAACAATTTTATTATAATTATTATTAACATTAAATAATATTATATAAGATAAGCAAAAGCTGTAAATTTACTGTCTGTTATCTCACATTTACAGTTTCATTCTGTTCTTTTTTAAATTTGTATGCAGTTTTACTCTAGGATGGGGTTGGCAAACACAGAAGAGAACATATTTAAACGGAAGATCGCAGTCTGAAATCGTGGGCGGTCCAGTCGAAGGCCACAAATGTCATTGCCATGATTGTTTATTGAACGATGCCACGCCGTCTTAGCGTCGTCTCCACGTGCTTCTTGCGTCCATTCATTGTAACGCTTCGGGTTCGCTAAATTGCCGATGGTCGCACCTCTTCGCCGGTTGACTACGCTCGCTTCGCCCCCCCCCAACCCCCTATCGGCTTGCAGAACCGGCGAGAGCGAAAGTGCGACGCGAAAAAGAATTGCATTAAGACGCGTCCATTTGTGTCGCGCTGTTCAATGCGAGGCGACAATCGGGCGGGAACAAGTTTTGCCTCTTTCAGTCGCGCGGTTCATTCGCGCCATTTGCGCATTATATATATATGTATATATAAAAAAAGGATTAAGGAAAAGCTTAAGGGAGCGGCGTGAAATTTAATTTCGAGGCCTTTCATTGATGCCCTTTTTTGTAATTATTCATTATATAATGCCAATCAATTAGCAATTATATACATATATATAGTTCTTAATTGTTAATTGATTGGCATACATCAGAAAAAATATTTGGCATACAGCAAACAAAATAGTAATTGGCACATACCAAAAACAGGAAGAATTGCTGTTTTTATCTGTGTTTAAGATGTGTGTTCGTCTTTCAATAAAAATCATTGCACTGAAAAAAAAAAAACCTTTAAGAAGGTAATTATGGTAAAACACACCAAAGTATTTGAAAAGACTGTAATTTTTATTATGCTAGTATGGTAACTTTTACTGTATTATGAAATTCCAGCAAAGTATTCTTAATGGTTATTTTAGTGTGCTTTTTCAAAGGAAAAAAAACTAGTTTTAAATGTTATATTATTTAATAAAACAGAAAATTTTACTTTTAAAAATAATAATTTTTACTGAAAGACGGACATACATCTGAAACAGAGGTAAATACAGTAATTTTCCTGTTTTTTTATATATCTTTTTTTTGGGGTTTGCCTTATATTTCTGAGTGTACGTCTGGGCCTATTAATTCAGATAAACAAAATTGACATTTGAAAAGAATTGCCCAATTTCCTCGTCGAGTAATTTTTTTTCTCTTTTTTTTTTATCGCTGAACTTTAAAACGTGAAATAGATTGAAAACAGATACATTGAACGAAAATTGAGAATAAATGGAACACTCCAAAGTTCAGCGTCCCCGTTCTGAAAGCTAACTTGACACTTGATCCGTGAACACTCCGGTTTCAATGTCTCCCGATTATAAATTGTAACATTGACGCGGAGCCTCTGTTTTCAGGTACATAAAAATTGTCGACCGATCGCATTACGTTGCTTCGAGTGAGTCACCGCGAAAGAAGTTCATTCATAATCCACCATCATCTGTGTCACTGAAAAGTCCGCTCTGGCGTCACGCATTTATTTACAAATCATCCGACGTTGTAGCCAACGAGCGACGAGGACGAAGCGTATATAAATAAATATTTCAGGTATTGCGGATGTGCGAAGGAGGTGTTGAAATGCGGTGGCGACTTTTATTATTATTAAAGTGAAATATCGACGGGAAATCGGCGTGGTTGCGCGCGTCCGCACTCTCGCGCGACGCGGTACAAAGTTGAATGTCACCGCGCGCCGCGAAGGCACGCGAGCATGTGCTCCCTTTCGCACATTGCGCTCGGTTATTATGTAAGTCGCGCGTACGCCACGGGCAGGTAGATTTGTGGCGCGGCTTGCCCGGCGAACGCTTGCCGCCGTTGTTGCGCGGAGCGTGCAATTATGACACTTAATCGGTCGGCAAATGGATCGCTCGGCGAGTCCCACATCGGCACGGATTCATCTCCGTCACGAAACATCGCAAAGCCAAATGGAAATTGACCAAACATTTCTATTGCCGTTAGATGCACGCGACGTCCAATCTCGCTGCTTCGATTTATCTCTATTATTTGCTCGTTGCCTTTGATTTTCTTCCATTTGTCGGGCCATTAATTAAGGTCCCAAGAAATTAAATTGCAATTATTTGGTGAACGCCATGCAATCTACAAGTGAATGGATATTTTTTTTTCAATTGTTTATAATTAATTGCATGAAATTTTTGAGATATTAATAGTATGACTAACTGTTTGGTATTTATAATTGGATTATAAGCTAATAATAACATGTTGGTTTTAAATATTATAATTTGATTTTTAATTTGTTAATAATGACTAATTCATTTTTGTTAAACTATCAATGGAATTTATATTTAGATTTAAAAGTTTTTTTTTTTAAATAATTTAAAGAATACGATTACACATATTACTGTTATACTTGCCAAGTGAGGATAAAATAAACTATCAACATATATCATAATAAAGGTTTTACATTCTATTAATATAAGTCATAACAAAACTTGCGATGATTTATTCATTTAAATTCATCTTTTACTTTTTTATAAACGGTATAAGTATGTAACTTGTTTTATAGTTCCTTTAACGTATGAAATTAAAGTTAATGTATGTATATAATTTTAAAGCCACAACTTTCAAGTGATAGAACATTCACTAAATACTCGGTAACATTGTAAAAATATTTAACAAACACTTTTTTTATGTTACTTATTAACACAAATGATTTGCTAACAGTTGTAAATAACCTTAACTCGTGCTAATAACTTTACAGAAACCGCAGCAATAATTGTACTATCGGGCAAAATTACGTTATCAAACTTTTACCGACGTATTTTGCTTTTCTCGTTGCATAATTTTGTTTACTTCGCTCAGAGATATTTCGGCTGATACTGTATCGTTAACGTGATTATTTGCAGACAAAGTATTGCGTAACAGTGTCACTGAAAAATTGAATTACTTTCAAAAAGCGGACATGCGCGACCTCACTCCCATCAATCATTTACATTAATTGTTCTTTGCCTTTTACATCGATGTTGCGCCACTAATATTTATTTCACCGGGGTCGAAGGTTAAAAGGTCCACCGTTCAAATCTCACAACACGCTTTGGCTGATTATCATTATTAGAGCTCAAATTTCTAAAAGGAGTCGATAATTAAAGCAACGCGTTGATGGCGAGATGTTAAAATGATTTTGTATCTTCTTTTTATGTGTGTTTAAAACTTCTTTTTTTTTCTTACATTGAGAGAAATTTATTAGTAGTTTGGTTGCTGTAATTTTTTGGTATTTATAGTATTCCTCATGAAATGGTTTAGAAATAAACTTTAAAAAAAATGTTGTTATTAAGGAATAGAACTCGTTACCTTTGACTTTGTCAAGCTCTAGCGTCAATATTGAAGAGGCGTGGTCTAAAAGGTTTCAGTTGCAGAGTAAAATGGTAGTAAAAGGAGCAACTGAAGACGAGGCAAAGAGTTCTATTCCTTGGTCACATTTTTCTAATATTTGTTTAAAAAACTATATCATATTATAAGGAATAATATAAATTCTCACATGTTCTCCAGTTATTAATCATATATAGTAAACAGAGAAATATGACAGATAATATTACTGTTTTTAATTTTGTTTTAATGTTTTTTTCTGTTCTTCATATCAATTTTTGAACAAATATTGTCATTGTTAAAAGCAAAGGCTTTTAAAATATTACATTTACACTTTATATGGAAATTTTTCCTTTTAAAATTCAGTCATTTTTATTGAAAAACCTATATGTATCTCAAACAAAGTTAAGAACAAACAATATTATGTCATTATTTGTTCAGTATACTTTTTTCTCTTCTTTCTTTGTTCTTTCGAACTTTATTATTTTTCGGTTTACAACCGTGATAGTAATTTAAATTTACCCCAACAATAATTATGGCCTTCTTTGTAATTCGTGCCTCGTAATGGAATTGATAAATTTCAATATTCCGGCATTTTTTTTGTCGCAGCATTAACTCCCCGTGCATTTAAAGCGGCACTGATACGTGGCGAGTGCGGACTTTGGACGGCGAGGATGCAATTTATTGCAAAGAACCTTATACGTACTGAGTGACCTGGTATTGCCGCTGACACCGAGCCCGTGTTATAAATTCGCTAAAAGGCTTATATGGGATGCATGAAACACTCACGAGTCATTTAAGATTAAAACAAATGTCTTTGCGCAATTTACAAGCGTTATTTAAAACGGAACGTTATTTCTTTAGATAATTGCTATTATCACTACAGTTATGCAATTGAAAAATCTTTGCGCGTTATAAAATCATCTTATGAATCGTACCGTAACACAGAGGAAAATACTGTTTCATATGTTACAATTTATACTTAAAATTTTTCTTATTTTTAAACACATTTTATAATGTTGTTTGGGACATTTGATTGTGTTCATTGAAAAATGTTTCAAGCTTGAACTTTAGTATATCAATGTAAATTGAATTAAAAAAAACACACACATTATGCATCGAGTAAAACACTTGTGCTTTAAAATAAAACATATCTGATGTGCCAATTTTCGCAATTTACTAATAACATTCAATATATTCGCTTTAATTAGGCAATTAACGTAGTATAAATAATTGCAAATAAATTACAGTTATTATTAACTGCAATATTTTGATTTATCCTGAAAAACTGGTACGCTGAGAAAAATGTGAGAGAAAAAATGACTGTTTTTAACTGTGTTTTAGATGTATATTCGTATTTCAGTAAAAATTACTGTTTTTTCAAAGCAAAGAAACTAGTTTTAAGTGTTATATTTATAAATGAAACAAAAATTGTTCCTTTTAAAAAACTGTAAATTTTACTCAAAGACAATTTTACTAGTTGAATTAACCATGTTATGGATATTTTAACTAAAAATTCGATAACTGGAACTAAAATTTTATAGTATTAAAAATTAACTACATGTATGGGTTTTACTTTTTTTATAATATTATTATACTTCTTTCTCAGTGCATCTGAAACACAGTTAAAAGCAATAATTTTTTATTTTGCAATTTTTCTCAGTTTATTTGATATAACAACAATTTTGCTGCCACTTTCAATTATCACAACCGTATGAAACGTTTCTTCTATCGCAATACGAATTGCGAATGATAAATTAAATAAATTCCAATTAAACCGGTAATGTAAAATTGATAATGCTCATTAAAAATTATGCATCGAGTGCACTGCGTTCTAGTAGGTTCAATGCTAACGCATTAAATGCCAGCTAATTCTGGTATTTTGTTTGGATAGCGGCTATCAGTTAATAATTTATTTATCGAAGGATCATTGAATGAGACGTTGATTAATGCACATGGCATTGCGTAACAAGTAATATCTCGCTTGACATGTCGCGTTCAGACAAAACTATACGCCCCAAATGTTGATACCGCGTTACGTAAGGAGGAATATTTATGAAACTTCCTCATGCCAGAAAATGTATTCGAGTCGCGATAATCAAGGAGATAAACAAATGGATAAGATGAATTTTATCGGGAAATTTCACTGCTATCGCGGATCGACAATGGGAGGCCGCGATTCGCTCCCGATTATGAGGCATTTAAAAAAAAAACGCTGAATATGTATCTGCAATTGAGCGGAACCGGTTTGTTTGATTTTTCAATGCAATCGCTGCGCCGATAACTCGACATTTAAATACAATCGGCTGGTAGTACATGAATAACTCCGAATTAGTATCAATTAATCATACGAGAAGTAAATTAAAGCGATTAATTAATCTGGAAATGCATTAAAATTGAAGCACTGATTAAATGCTGAATGAGGTGAAATCATTTCTTTGCGAATACGAACAAAGTTGTGGCTTTCATTTGTGGAACCTTTATTAAAATTGATGATAACGGCTTACCTCTCGTTTCCTTTTTAATTCCTATACAGCATTAAATGAGGAAGTGAAAGAGGCGCGTTCATTTTGGTAGCACCACGCTGAGGGAAATTTATTTTTAATATATTTATTAGTATACATTATAATAACTCGGGAACGTGTGTACGTTTCTATTATTCCTTATGATATGGTGTGTTTTAAAAAAAAAATATTAGAAAAAAATTTGACCAAGGAATAGAACTCGTTACCTCGCAGTCCAGGAGGCGTAGAGTAGGGGTAAAGAGGGCGATTGGTAGCTATGAGATAACGAGTTCTATTCCTTCATAACATTTTTTTAAAATCTATTTTTAAAACTTTTCATAAGGAGTGTTATAAGTGCACAATCGCTAATAAATTTCTCTTAGAGTATAAAACTCTGGTACTTGAAGTAATGATTTTAGGGAAGTGTAGTATGGTTGATGAAACGACTTCCAAAAGATAGCTTTCCGGGTAGAGTTACAATTTGCAATACGTAAAAACTAATTTAAAACGTTCTAAATAAGTTTAACTTTTCGTTTTTCTTAAATTAATTTTTATTCCATAAAATGCTTAGAATAAAAAAAAAAAGAAGATACGCATTATTAAAGATTTTACGTTCGTTCCGAGTTGGTCATCGAGTGACATGTCACCTTAATAGCGTTACGAAAAATAAATAAAATGTTTCTTTGCATCCTGCTGTGGGCAATTATAATCGCAACGACGTCTCCTTACGGACACGTCCATTAGTGCGTCGTCATTACCGTGACCTCGAGAAAAGTGTGCAGAATAAGGGCCTCGTTACGAACTCGAAAGTATATAGCGCCTCTTATTTGTACAGTCCAGTTTCATTTATCACATTTATCGGCAATGCGCAGTTTGTCGCTTTCGATGAGGATCGACTTTATTGATCAGAGGTGTACACATTCGATGTCGTGATAATGGTTAGAAGTAAACAAAATTGTTCTAAATATACGGACACATTGCGATGGTGCACAAAGGTTTATAAAATCGATAACGCTCATTATTCAAATAGATCGTTGCGCACAATCGTGCCATGACACGCGTTCCTCGCACGCCGTATCATTTTTCTTTTGATTGATGGTTTGCGAGTGCACAATTGGTTTTGCTTTTGCTTTCCTAACGTTTTGATTTGTATATGTACCCCAGTAAAAATGAGGCATACATGGTCTATAAATGGTCCATACATGTTTTAACAATTTCATATAAGGGAATAAAAAAAATGTATGAAATTGTGAAAACATATATGGACCATATATGTTTCATTTTTACCAGGGTAACTGATCGGTTTGGACTGCGTGAGCACTAAATGTGTGGATTTTCTTACAGTTGTGTTAACCCTTGTCGTAAAGCGCTAAAAAGAAAAAAAAAAGAAAGAAAAGAAAGAAAGCGAGCGAAAAGAAAAAGAGAGCTTAGTCGAGAAAATAAAGGGTGTCCTGATAAGCCGCCACCATGATCGTGGAGGACAAACAGTGAGTTAGCGTAACTTTCCACGTAACAAGTCGTTATGCTCGTATAGTTAAATTGCACGTCATTATTTGATCACGGCACGGTACACTTTTTGTAACAGCACTAGCAGTCTCTGCAAAACATTAACACGTTAGAGGACCTGTCGCTGCTTCGAATAAACAAGCGTATCTGACCTGCGCATAACTTCTGAAAAGGCGCTTGACAAGGACGGAAACACGTTTGACTGATTGGTTCTTGTAAACATAAAGTCTGGCTTGCCTTGTCGGAGCTTTTACGCCGATTAGTAATACATATTATTTCGGGTCTTTTTAAAAATAAATTCTCAAAGAACGGTAGCCTAGTTTAACTTTGACCAGTTTTTTGTATTGAGCGCCAATAAAGGATGTAATTCTAAATTGGATCTATTATGGATCTGTTATGATAAACTTGTTTCTTGATCAGAATCGTAGCGAAACTCGCGATTAGAAAATTATTAATTAATAATGTAAGCACAAAACATTTTTATGCTAATACTGCTTAGATCTTAATCTTTGTAAAATATTACACGTACAAACATTTGCATACATACAAAACGAGTAAATTAAAGAGTTATGAGCATTTAATACTTTCTCTAAGGCCAGATTATAAATATCTTTGGATGTAGTGTTTTATCTTAATGTTAATGTCCACTGTTTAATTAAGTGCGTTACGGTCACTCTGTAACGAGAACAAAATTATCTCAAATGTGATGATAATTTATAGTAAGTTCAAGATATACTTGTAATATTAAGCTGAGCGACATATTTTTTAATGAAATTTATAATAATTATTACCAAATTTGTAATACAATTTTTTGGAACCGTAAGTGGAATATATACCAAAGGTACAATGAAATAAAAAGAAATATTAAAATTATTAAAAAAAGAATATATTGGAAAAGCAAATATTTTTGTTACAGAAGATAGTAAAATGAAAATTAAAAATACTAATAGTAACAATTTTCACTCTTGTCTGAAATATCCCTGAATTGATATAAAATATTTTAAATTTCACTCTTAATTGTTTCTCAGTGTACACCTTGAACTTACTTTAATATACAGTACTTTTTTCTTTAACAGCAAATCCATTTGTCAATTCTTTGATTGTTAAAAATTCCACAATTTTAAAATAATCATATTACTCCAAAATATTGTCAGAATGTGAGCACTTGTGCTAGAATTTGTCAACCAATATATCACATTATATACATAATAATTTCAACTATATTTATTAATAATACAGTAAATGTTATCATACAATGTTTCTCATCATAGGATACCTAAAATTACTGCCGATAAAAACACGAATTTGCGCGAGAATACCAGCCGACGCACCTAATTGGACAAACGAAACTGATAGTTCGTTAACGTTCGCTTACGTAACTCTTTACACTTGTTTGCAACTGCAATTATCACACGGCATGCCTCTATTGCTATTGTTAATTATCATCGTTAGACCGAGATTAATCAGAGTCAGGTGTCCAGGACGTCCGTTTAACATCTGCACGGTTACTGCGCCCGACCAGGGAAGAAATCAAGTTTAGAATTTATTCGCTAATCAGTCGAGCATTTGATTTCAAGCCGAATCCAGTTCTCGCACTTTGAGATAATTTGCGCGCACACGAGTCGACTTATCCTGGGTTATAAAGTGCGAACGCAATTTACAAAGTATCACGGCTGTCGTCGAGAATAATTATTGATAGCTGGAATGCAGATCAGCGTTTTGAGAGCGAGACGTGGGCAGAGGGGGGAGGGGGGGAAAGGAGAAAAAAGGGAGATAAATTGTGGCCGATAATGCCTCGAACTTTCGAATTCGAACTTCCGAGTAAAGGTACAGTTAATATCCAGAGATAAAACGTGACGTTGCGGATTAAGGTACAGAGCAACTCGGATGTGACGGCTGCTCAAAGTTCAACGAGATAACGCACCGAGTCCCGATGCATTGTTTAGTGTCGTCGATGGCCTTTTGTATGCGAAGGTGCTGCGTGAGAAGAAAAATAGAAGGAAGTCAAAAAAAAAGGAGACACACTCGTTATGAAAATAACTTTCAAACTGGATTGCGTATAAAAACTAACCACTTCGTCATTGACCAATATCTAAATTCCGAAGAGTTTGGCCCTCAGTCAGTTTATACAAATTAACGATTCCCGGGATACGCATTGGACTTTGAATCCGAGCCTTTTCTTAGATCCAGATAGAGTAGAGGCGAATCGAGGCGTCAATTTTAGGAATAGATTGTTTTCACTGATTGTTCTCATGACTCATTTACGTTAAGGTGTTCCAGGAATGGAGTACTTGTTAAGAAAGTGTTACTCGATAAGACATTGTACTCTGTTGCAAAAGAAAAGAAAAAAAAAAAAACAGAGAAGAAGTTGGAACGCGTTGATCGATTGCAGTGGACACTTCTGAAGAGCTTCTGTCTTGAACTTTGAATTGAATACAGCATGTTAATGTGTACTGTTTATGGCATAATTGATATAGCAATAAGTTATGCGAATGTTAAATTTGCATGTCCTCTAGCTGAACTATTCCCTCAATATATTAGTTTATATATCCTGCCTTGTTAAAAGTATTCTTTATTAATTTCATTGACTTACATAACATTCAAGATAATTTTCTAGTGTACTCAGTTGTCGAGGGAACATGATTGTAATAAAATATTGGTTTTATTTACAGAGAAATGGACGGCTTTTGGATCACTGGCGCCATTCACGCGATTAAGGCGTTGTCCTATCTTTATGACCTGATAACTTTTCCCGTGTACTTGCTGCTGCAACGCCCGTGGGAAAAGCGTAAGGCTTCTAGGCGGATCAAGGCGAAACCCATTGCTAAAGATGACCATTCAATCATCTACAGAAGCGTTGACGCCCCTGGACCCATGCACACGCTTTTGGTGCGACAAAAAATTGAAACCATGGAAAAGATGCTCAAATATGTAGCGGAGAAACACAAAGATAAAAGATGCTTGGGCACCAGACAAATATTGGCCGAGGAAGATGAATTGCAGCCTAATGGCAGGGTGTTTAAAAAGGTATAAAATGATTGCCCGAAATTCCTCGTATCTCAGAATTGTTCTATTATAACTTAAGTCATGGGTTACATCAGACAAATATAAAGGTCACTGTTGTATTTTATGTTTTATTATGTTTACACTGAGAGAAAAACAATGATAAAAATTGATGTGATTTGAGTTAACTAAACTGTTTGATTATAATGAGAAAGTGTTAAAAAAGTTTGATAGAAAAATAATAGTATTTGTTACTTTTGTTGGAAATATATATATAAATATTCATTCTAAATTTTAATGTTAACCTTTTTTGCTTTAAAAATGTATAGTTCAATCAACAGAAAACTTGTTAATTTATGCTATTATTTTTTTCCTCGATGTATAACTATTTAAGAGGAGGAAGATTATATTCAATATTTAATTTCCTGATTTGTCTACTAAGATATCTCGTAAATTCAGGGCCGAATAGACTTTGTATTATCTAATGTATTGCGATGTATCTGTAATTGCAAGATATAATTATGTATAAGATTTAATGATGTAAAGAAAAGTAATAGCTCGAATATTTTACGCATTCATAAGGCAGACATTTTCATTTGTGTTTCGTAAAAGGGGGAAAAAATTTTTTTTTCTTAGGAAATATTTTTCATTTTTTATCAAGAATAAGAAGTATAGAAAAATATAATTCCTTTCTATAATAACTTGCAAGTATTTTTATAGAATGTTAAATTCATTATAGAAGGTCGTCACATTAACATTCAAATTTAAAAATAAAAAAAAAGAACACTTTCTTGACTTTAATGTTCAACTGTTTGATTAAGTTGGACTTTGAACGTAGATACGAAATAACACGTGCGTTTGTCATAACAATTAATTACAATTGATTTAATTCAACAGATTGAGCAGCTGTTTTTATGCTAAACAATATATTTTTAACAATATCCGCTTCTAAATTAATTATTTTGATAAGAGGTATTATAAAGAAATAATAGAAATAGATTTTGAGTTATTAAAATTTATTAATTAAATATACTATTTATAGTAACATATTAAGTTATTAATGGGTACAATTTTGTATGTTAAAATGATTCATTTAAAAAATTCACTAAAAATGAATTATTTCATGAAATTTGTCATATTCAGAATTATATTAATATATTTTATAATGAGTTATTATGTGAGCCAACTATTTTTAGCACTTATGTTTTTGTTTTCATGTTATAAAATTCATGATGATTATACACTGGCTAGTTTTGAATCAAAACAAGACTATTAGATAATAAGATTTAATTCTTATAAAAGATTTATATCGAATACATATAAACACTAATGGGAGACTCAGTTTTTTAATCTATGTAATTTTTTACTTCGAGTTACATCACTGTAGCTTTAAGGGGTATATATAACTGTTTTGTTATTGCTCGAAGTTTGAATGTCGTTTTTACAAAATATTTTGTATTGACAAAAGTATATCTATAATTAGCTTTGCATTTAAATGTTTCTTATGTTTACAATCTAAATTTATATACGAAAGGGTATAATCATGACTCATGCAATCATGAATAATGTTCTTGTTTACTGTTAAGTCATTGAATAATATTTGATGTATTATTATTCTAAATCTATGTTAATAAATTGAAAATGATTCTTTTTTACAGTACAAAATGGGCGAATATGAATGGAAAACTTTTGTAGAAGTTGAAAATTTGACACTAATGTTTGCTAGAGGAATGAAGGAATTGGGTTTAACCAATCACAAAAATATTGTCATTTTTGCGGAAACAAGGGCTGAATGGATGATAGCAGCGCATGCATGTTTCAAACAGAATCTCACAGTGGTAACAATATATGCTACTCTGGGTGATGAAGGTATAGTGCATGGTATCAATGAAACTGAAGTTGATACTGTTATTACCAGCCATGATTTGTTACCAAAAATGAAAAGAATTCTATCTAAAACACCGAATGTTAAAAATGTGGTTTATATGAAAGATCAGCTAGTCCCCACAAATACTAATGATTTCAAAGTAAGTTGTACACTAATTTATAGAATAAATTAAAATTAATCATGTTTTTGTTTGCAATAAATAAGAAATTATAATGCATACAAAAGTTAAAACAGTTATTAATTGCATTTAAATATACTTTATTAAATATAAGTTGTATTATATAATGATCTATAATTAAATTCTAAGATAGCTAATGTTATTCTGAAAATAACAAGTTTAATATTTATTTATATTTTATAAATTTATACGATAAATATACTTTAGTATATGATAATAATAATTCAATGAATTAATTAATTAAATAAAATGTTTTATTTTTAGGGAGACATTAGGTTTTTGCCATTTGAAGAAGTTGTAAAAATAGGTAAAACATCAAAAGCAGAATTTACGCCTCCAAAGGGTGACGACACTGCAATTATTATGTACACTTCCGGATCAACGGGAGTGCCAAAAGGTGTACTACTCTCTCATAGAAACATGATAACTACTCTGAAAGCTTTTTGCGATGCTGTGGTTATTAAAACAGATGACGTTTTCCTTGGTTACTTGCCACTCGCGCACGTTTTTGAACTTTTAGCCGAAAGTGGCTGTTTCCTGTTCGGTGTTCCTATTGGTTACAGTTCGCCGTTAACAATGATAGACTCAAGCAGCAAAATCATGAAGGGGTCAAAAGGCGATGCTAGTGTTCTTCATCCAACTTGCCTCACAGCAGTGCCGGTAACTTATTGATACAAATAAAAAGTTTCATTTTGTTTTTAGAAATTTGTATGAAAACATTATGAAACAAGGATATCTTATGTTGCAATTTAATAAAAGAAAGTTTAAGTCTCAAAATGAATTAAAATGGCAATATAAAAAGAATTTTTAATAATTAAAAATATTTCTTTTTTTAAGATACAGACAAACAATTTATATTCATCTTATAATTATTGTTATACTTATACTTTCAGTTGATTTTGGATCGAATCTCTAAAGGAATAAACGAGAAAGTGAAAAAGTCTGGACCTTTTAGGCAAGCTGTTTTCAATTTTGCATACCAGTACAAATTAAAATGGATGAAGAGAGGATATGATACACCTTTATTTGACAAGTACATTTTTGGAGCCGCGAAACAAGTACTTGGCGGCAAGGTCAGACTCATCCTGTCAGGTGGTGCGCCTCTTAGTCCTGAGACACATACTCAAGTCAAACTTTGTCTATGTGTTGCTGTTACTCAGGGATATGGACTCACAGAGACTTGTGCTTGTGCTACTATAATGGATAGTATGTATTTTTATCTTTGCATAATTAGCTGAATAAGATGAAAATGTGTAAAATTGTAAACACTTAAAAAGACAATAATATTAAATAGAAAAAGATTAATCAATCGTTTGTTATTGGTATATTAAAATACACTTTTAAATATTTTCAATGAAATCTTTTTGCAAAGTGATTTTAAAATTTAAAGATGGTATTTATTAAATAATACATGTTAAATAATTAATTTTATATTTGTATTTTAGCTCACGATAGAAGTACTGGTAGAGTTGGCGCTCCAACAACAGTGTGTGACATTAGATTAGAAAGTTGGGAGGAAGCTGGTTATCGAATCACGGATAAACCGCATCCGCGAGGAGAAGTAGTGATCGGTGGCGATAACGTTTCCGCTGGTTATTATAAACTACTTGAGAAAACTAACGAAGACTTCTTCCATGAGGACGGTAAACAGTGGTTCCGAACAGGAGACATTGCAGAAATACAAGAAGATGGATGCATTAAAATAATAGGTGCGTCAATTGTTTACTTTTTTCATATAATAAAAATTCAAATTGTTTAATAATATATAATATAATCTATATATAATTTACATTTAAATATATAATTGGATGAAATAATTATATAAAAAATTAATTTTTGTTACAGACCGAAAGAAAGATTTAGTGAAGCTGCAATTTGGCGAATACGTGTCTTTAGGAAAGGTGGAGTCTGAAATGAAAACGTGTCCATTAGTGGAAAACATATGTGTTTATGGAGATGCCAGGAAAGATTACACTGTGGCTCTTGTCGTTCCCAATCACCATAGTTTAGAAGAAATAGCAAACAATTTAGGAATCACTTTTTCATCTTTTGAAGAACTTTGTAATAATGCAAGAATGGAAAAAGCAGTTCTGGAAGTTTTAATAGAACATGCTAAAAAAAGTATGTACTTTATTGCAAAGGAGAATATATTATTTTTACAAAACAATGCAAGCCATAAAACATTACATATATTTGTTTCGGTTATTTGCCTCTACAACTGGTGTAGTGGTGGTGGTTTGTTTGGCTAAAGTCCGAACAAGTCGTTAGAACTTGCTTAACGGCGTTTCTTCACCACTACATCAATATGATTAGGAAGGTGTAGAAGTAAAACTTCTGTGGGATTTAGTATATGGCAAGGACTCTTATGCTTGTGCATAGTTATATAATTATAACATAACTACCTATGTACAGATGCAGTGCAAAAATATTTGGCAAAGCTCTTTTTGTTTTTTTTTTACACCCGAAGTTGGCTACTAGTGAATTTACTTTCCCATAAGAAGTTTTAGTTGAAAAAAAATGAATAATAACGGTTTTGTTTACACATATTAAATGGTAAATTTTTAAATATTTTAGGCCAGCTACAAAAATTTGAAATCCCTGGTGCTGTTAAATTGTGTCCAGAACAGTGGTCTCCGGATATGGGGCTTGTAACTGCTGCTTTCAAATTAAAAAGGAAGGCTGTTCAAGAACGTTACCAACACGAGATCAATCGCATGTACGCTTCGTGATACGAGCGAGAGAAGTGCGCAGTGCAAAAGAAACATTAATGCGTGCGCATCACTTCGTCCAGTTTCAAGGCGATGATGCATTCACCCTTGAGTGGATATCGCGTTCCCCCGAAGCCCGTCAAAAGTATTGTTATTATTCTTATCACAAGACGGTATACTAGTCCTTAAACGCGATTAGCGGTAATTCAAAAAAAAAAAAAAAAGGAAAACGCCTAAGATTATAGTCGAGAGAATTTTGTACATGTTTTTTGATCGTTGTTTTTGTGCAAAGGCTTTCGAAGAAGTGTCACGTTCAACGGAGAAACGAATCTATAATATTATCAATCGTTGTTAATATTGTTAGGTTATTCGCGCTCGTATTCGGACTAATTGGCGCACGAACGTTTTTATATTATATACATATATATATATTTATTTTGAATGGCTCATTTTAAATCATTTAAATCCTGAAAACGTTCGTATGTCAATTAGGGACGAGTTCCCATTAGTTATTGATTTTTGAGTATGGAATTTTTAATTCACGATGTTTGTTGTTGATTTCCAGACGTTGCGAGCGTGTTGTATTATAATACAATTTGAATGTATATTATTTTCCAAAAAATATACAAACCATCTTTTTCAACGTTACAAAAGCAATGGAACTGATCATATTTTATGGAGTTGAAGCTTTCAGAAATTATATGTGGCATGCAAAAAAGACCTTTCTGTAATCAAATCATTGTCGTTCTTTGTCCTCCCTTATAATAATCAACTCCATATCATTGTTTTATGAAATAATAAGGGATAAACTTTTGAACGCGTACGTGTGTGCGTGCGATAATCCTGATGAATGTGGGTCACGACCACATGCACGAAAGAACGAGAGTAGCAAATGATTCAGTTTTCAAAACGCGCAAATGTTAAGATCGTTCTGAACTTGAATCCTCTGTATGTTCGTGAGAACAAATACATTTGAGTATTTATTATTGTGTAATGTATAAAATAACGATTTAACTGGCGGGGGTTGTGTATGTTGCAATTTGTAAATAATTTTTAATTTAGACAACCCGAGCAATTCAATGTTTCAATGTAATACGATCTTTTTATTCCACTATCAATTTGTTTCCTCATATGTCCTTACAATTCGCTATGATACAAACATTGTATTATAACTACAATTATTTATAAACATATTTTAAACATTATTATTACTTTGCTCTATATCTTCCTTTTTTCTATTTTTGGAAAAATGAGAAATGTCTTTTGGAAAATAAGCAAAATACTTGTAACGAAAGAATTGTGCATGTTTTAAATGATGCAATGTATCATAGTGGAATTAGTTGTAAAAAGTTTCAATATCATTATTTTGTAGGCGATGTTTGAATTGACTCATCGTTGGTATTCGATTTGTATATACATAGCGCATGAAAATCATACCGCTCTACTGAATTAAAAGATTTTTATTAATTAATACTCATTTCATTAACGCGAATGGTGCTGAAACATGTCCTTATTTAACTCATTTTTCTTCCCTGCAATTTTAGTGTCAAACAAAACATTATTTACTTCTGTAATAAATTGCAATATTATTTTGGATGCAACATCAATTGAATTTATGACTTTGTTTTCACAAGGCGTCTATCCTAATGTGTAATAATTTGGATATTTATTTATTGATTATAAAAAGTGCAAAAGACACAAAGTTTTTTCATTATTATGGCCTGCACATTGTAGAATGGTTCACAGCTTTCGTTTGGCATTATTTTCCTTTGTTACTTCTGAAGCATATTATTTTATATTGTTTGTAATTCAACTGTTATCTTTCTTCATTTATTTACTTAAAAAAGAAACCGTTATAAGCCAAAGATACATTATTTTTAATAATCATTACATGGTATTCAATAAAACATTTAATAAAAATGACGTAATGTGTTGAAATATTTTATATACAATTATGATTAATTTCAATCGGAGTTAAGAATGGTGTACTTAAATAACGTAATGTAACAATTAAATATTATGTCAATATTTATTCACATCTTTTCTTATTATAATATTAGTTAACAGTTTCTGTTTAAATTAACTTTATACTTTTATTTTATCCATGATTAAAAACTAAAGCTCAAGGTGAAATTGCAATTGTTATTGACAAGGCGCGCGCAATGGAGCGAAATTCAAATAAGAGATTCCTTTAACATGAAAAAAAAAAATAATAAAATGAGGGAAAGCCTCATTTTGAAAACTTTTCTAGTCATTTTTCGTATTAAAAAATTAAAGATTAGTAAATATAATAATTGACTGTTATTCGATTGTACATATACTAAGTAAGAGATGTATTAGACAATTAACAAATTGTTGCGGGCCCACAATTTCTCTTGGCGCTCCTGTAGCTGTTCAAATTCTATTTTTGTATTGTTTTAACTTGTCGCAATAAATTAAAATAGTACAACAATTCAAGAATAAGGATGGACAGTCCAATATCAACACTGATGGCAGCGCCCCTTCCATTATTACGAGGGTGGATTGATAAGTTTCCGGCCTGACCAAGAAAAACAACGTTTTTAAGAATTTTTTTTTTTTATTTCTCAACATAATCTCCTCCAAGGCTGATACATTTCTCATAGCGGTGTTCTAGTCTAGTAATGCCATCTCTATAGACTGATTCGTCAAGCTCCTCAAAATACCCATTTACAGCTTCGATTACTTCTTCATTGTCCGCAAATCTCTTACCGCCAAGCCATTTTTTGAGGTTAGGAAACAGATAATAGTCACTCGGGGCTAGATCTGGAGAGTAGGGAGGGTGCGGCATCAATTCAAACTTCAGATCGTTGATTTTAGCCATCGCAACGATTGACTTGTGCGCTGGTGCGT
>JABFPN010001180.1:0-32121 GCA_022817305.1 Leptoteleia sp. ZL-2020
TATATAAAGTAGTGTAATATATGTGCTAAGTTTTCATATATTTAATTTGAAAATTTCTTATACACTGCATATAGTTTCATTTTCCTATTTATATACGAAAATTTAACATATTTTTTTTCTCAGTGTACGTAAATGTATTTGTGATGCTGAACGTGTAATGTTTAGGATTAAATGAAAGATTATTTGGCTTTTAAATAATAGCAGTCAAAAATAATCAATTTCTATCTTTCGATTCATTTTACTTATTTAACTGCAGTTATTATTTTGTTGAATTTATCCAATGTTATTTCGTTCTTCATATATTTTGCACTTCCGTACTTTTGGTTTCGAAATTTGAAAAGTAATTCCAATAAACTGAATTTTAGTTCATACGACATCGTTAGATATGACATGAAACTATTCGGAAAATTTTCACATCAATTTGTACTGCGGTATTTACTTGCATGATGACAATCAATCAGAAAACAATGATTGGAGGTTTGCATAGTTCGAAAATGTAACAGTGCGATGAATATCTCTCGAGTTTTTGAGCATTAAAAACATTACTGTATTAATTTAATGAAAAAGTGATGAATGGTTCACAGTGAAAAAATTGATTTCAATAGAAAACTCAAGGTATAAACGTTACACGCTTAAAGCGTTTGCCTTAAATCATTTTTTATTTGTTTGATTTATAACAATAATATTTTTCTTCAAATAAAAGGTTTATTAAATTTATTAGTTTATATATATTGATGAAGTGAAAGAGTTTATTTAACAGTAAATTCATTACTTATGTTAATATTTAATATTGTATCAAAACATGTTATATTTAAATTATAGTTACACAATTTTACAATAATACTTAATTTAAAATGAGTTGATAATTAATTAATTAGAAATCAATAATTTTGAGCAAAGAGAATAAATATTAAAGTAATTAACTTCAATGTTAAATTAATTTTTGTAGATATGTCCTTTTATTTTATTTGCTATTTGATTAATACCATTTACATTATCAGGAGTGACAGAAGATTTATAATATTTTGATAAGATATGACAAAAATTTAACAATACATTTACTCTAGTAAGAACATTTGAAATATTTTAACTTTAATTTAAATACTTAATAAGTTTGTACGAGACATTTCTAAATATGATTTAATATACAATTACCTTATTTTCATAATTAAAAACATAAAACGATTTTACTTATTTTTTAAAAATAATTATTTGAGACTCTCAGTGTCTATTTTAATGTTATTAAAGCCCATTTATATGACTCAGAACCCGGTTTAATACTTTTAAGGCCCTTAACATAATTACCGCGTGAAGTTTTGTTTTATTTTATGGTATGTGAAACTTTATTAACCTTCATCAAAAGTATTTTTCTTAAATATCAGTTTATCGTATTTTTAAATGTATCCTTTTGCATTTATTAAAAACTATGGCTACAATAAGTAGAAAATAATATCAATTAAAGTAATAGAATATGTTTTATATGCATCGAATTATATCAAGCATAATTAGTCTTTTCAAATCTAAACAGTTCAGAAAACCTAAAATTAGAAGGACAGGATTTCATCAGACAAAAAATAAAACACGAAGCAATATTTTACTTCACAAACAACTATTTTCTAATGCGAGTAATATCCACCTTTCTCGGTCGAGAAAATTTAATCTCATTTATATAGACATTTCTCATTTATCATGAATAATAATAATTATCAAACATTATATTAAAAAATAGTTGAAATACTCTAGTATCTCAGGGTGCTAACAAGTTTGTAGTTTACGTCGCGTCATGCACGTACATATACTAACACTGGGGTAAACAGGTATACATGTCACTACAATTAACCACGTATGTGGCGTGTATGTCACAAATGGAGGAGGGGGGTCAGTGGACGAGTATTGGTATTCGGTTAATTATGATCCCCTGCCTACCCTACATGAATTCTTGACACGGGGGGTGTTACCGCTCCCATGCCACGCGAGCCTGTCATATCGCCAGGAGCATTGCTACCAACATCACACCAAAACGGACCTATTATATATCTATACAAACGCATGTCACGCCAATATTCAGCCTTTCGTCATTTACGCACGTAATGACTTTACCAACAATCACATATTCGTCGTTAATTTTAGTCCTTTCCTCTACTCTTTTCCAAAATATACCTTAGATTCAATCACCGAGTACAACGTACTAAAAATCTCGGCATTATCATCATTTCTGTTATCGCGATGCACGAGGGAAAGAAAACTTTTTTTTAGCAACGTCAAAAATCAGTCGTTTACTAAAATGATTAGAAAATATGGAAAATGGTAGAATTTTAGATTGTCGAAACAATGAAAAATATCAAGTTTCGTTTAATGTCGAACAGTATTAGAGTATAATAACCTAAATTAAATGAAGATGGAGAATATTAAAGAAAATTTAATAGTAAATTATTGTTAAATTTGAAAGTATAATAAATTTCATCGAAAGAGTGGAAAACCAAGACAGTGAAAATATCGAAATTGAAAAGAGGATCTGAAATATATTGCAATAGCAATGTCTTTAAATGAGTATATACTACAAATAATGAGTTTTTCTTAATTTTTGGAGTGTAAAGGGAGAGTGCATGAAGAAGGGAGAAATAAGAGAAAGCGGGGCTTTAGCTTTAATAATTCTGAGCCTCTCTGCGATTCAAACAACAGCACGGTGGATAAAAAGCCTGTCTCCGAAGACGTTCTCGTGAAAAACATCGTCAGGTTCATGAAAATCCTCGTGCAGGGAAGGGGAGCGCAATAGGGTTGTATTTAATTAAACCCCCAGGGGATGTTTGATCGGGTATCAATACTAAGCGGTTCTCAAACACGGGACTTCCGATGCGACGTTGAAAAAATTGTTCACAACAATGTCGATTGCGCTGGACACCGTGGCCCGTCAAATTTTCATTACGCGCGTTTTGTTTTATGGAATTTCATTACCATGAAATTCACGGGCGCAGTAGGAATGAAGGAACGAACATTTCCGAGCGAAAAAGTGCAACGAGACTGCGATTAAAAGTTATCCTGTTATTTTGATTGCTCGAGTTCAGGATTAAGACAAAAATCATTCCAATCATTTTTTTCATAATATTTATATTTTCAACTCGTACGTTAATATCGTGGAAGAAACTGTTTAAAATATAAAATAATAATGCTCACAATGTTAATTTACAGGTCGCATTTTGTGATTTGTTTCACCAATGATAGTCTTATATTAACAATGAGATATTTAATATGATTAACACAATTAACAGAATACATAATAATAAATCAGTGAATGAATAATGCGTTCGTTGATTAATAACTTATTAATTTATACTTCTTAATAATTAAAAATTTACATTTAGAAATTTATATTTCTCCTATTAATTTAAGTATTTCAAGCTATCTTCAAGACACTTTTCCAAGAAAATAAAATAATAATCTCTTAGAGCACAGTATTTTTCCGTTTAATATTCCAATTTAATTAAATACATTTCAAACTTTTAATTTCATCTAATACCGTTTCATCAACGAAATTTGTAATACTATTCTATAATTATGACAAGCCTTTAAACGTTCGCATCGCAGTATCGGTTGCAGCAAACCAACGTCAAGGGACATCCGTTTTAATCGATACGTTTTGTTGCGCGTCGTGTAAATCGTGCAATTTAATATTTATGCCCGTAACAAAATTCGCGAGCATAAATGTGTTGAAAAGTGCGGCTATTATTGGACGCGTGTCAGGCGTCGCGCTCCATTGGAGTCGCTGTGTGCACACGGGTAATCGACAAACAAAATGTACATATGGAATAGCGGTAGTGTCGTGGAGGGGGAGGGTGACGGGTTGGTTCTTGATTCTTGACTCCGGGCCGCGCGTCTGAAGAAGAGAGAAGAGCGCTCATTTGGAACGATCGATTGCGAAGGATCAATTACAGCTGCAGCGGCGACATCGAAATTAATCGAATCCCGCACAAACCGTGAAGCGCTCGGAATGAGAACCGAATGCGAGAATCCTTGTCGGTGGGATGTATGGAGGTTTGCGAGGCCTTATTAGCGATTTAGGGGAGCCCGTCTTCGCTCGCTTTCGCGCCCGCCTTCTGCCGCCTTTCGCCGTTCTTGTCGCACTCCCGGCCGCCTGTCGGCGTATTGACTGCGCCGGAAACGCGCCCGATGTTGAGAATTAAAAATCAGTGAATCTTGTTAGACTTCTTCTCTGCCGTCGACGAGCCTTCGCTCAATCGACTCGCGAAAATTCGCCGGACGGAAGGGGGGAGCCCGATTGAGACGGCCCGGTGGCGCTAATTCGCGGCCAAACTTTTCTCTTCCGCTTATTGCGATCGATAATTTATTGCCGCGATTGCAATTTATTTGTCGGCCGTCGGGTAAATTGACTCCCGAGTGCGCTAATAGATTGGAAACGAAATTTCGCCGGTGCCGCCGAATTGGATGTAATGGCGGGTTGGACAAAAATGTGAAATATTGTATATTCGCGGCACCTCGACTGACCGCAGTATTGACCTCGATCGGGCGGCGCGATTCCGATTAATGCGAGGTCGAGCTCGGCCGGCAGTGGTAACGGCGATTCTCGGTAAGCCAAGTAGTTAACACTGATTTCGAACGGCCCGATACTCAAGTGTCTCTGACCGATGAAGCCATCAGCTTTATCCGTCAGCCGTATAATTGCCATTTAGCGATGCCTCGATTGCATAAAACAGTGCCTTGCTCTTGCAGCCACGATCCCCCTTCTGTTTGAGCCTACCAAAGGTTTTGTCTGGCTGCTTAATGAAGATTACACGGCAGAATAGTTCGTCCACTTTTTCCAATTCAAATTCGATGACTTTCTTTTAATTTTCGTATTTATCGTGCCTCAATGGAAAGATAAAGCACTGTATATTAAACAAGTGTTAGCGCATTTCGTATTATAATATAAATTTCTTCTGAAATCTTTTCTGCACTGATAGAAACGGCTTGCATTACACGGACTTTTAAGATTATCTGTTTAATTATATCTAGTGTAAATTTAGTGTATATTTATGATATAAATTCAAATGCTTTGCTCAAGAATTCGTATGCTTTTTATAGGCATACGCATACCTTTCAGGAGTATACATATACCTGTCAATTTTTTAAGCATTTAATATAGCTAGGTTAAGCATATGTATACTTGTACCATGCATATATTTCTATCAGTGTGGCTCCATCTTTAGTCATCAGAATGTTGTAAATAATTCCATATTTTTATTAAATTGGCTCTTAAATGATTCATAATTTTGGCGAAGAAATGACATTATTTTGCTGACTTTAATATTTAACCGTAGGTGAATTGAATTATATCATTATGAATGCAAGCCGTCGCAAGTGACGAAATTCAAATGCCACTCTGCTCGTTTTTGCGGACCATCTTAATGCACTGATGTAAATAATCACGTTCGCGTAATGATGACATAAATGCAGGAGTACGATCTGCGCGATTAAGGGGGACTAACTTGCTGCAACCCTTAATGTCAACAGACACGAGGCAGGATTATTAACGTAGATCCATATAACTGGGAGTTTTCCTTAAGCCAGGTCCTCTCGAAGGAATTAGCCTACTCCTGCTTTCGCATTAATAAGTAGCCCTTCTATCGCCGATAAGTGTGCGACGTTCTCAAAACTTGAGATTTGTTTGCCAGTTGATCATTAGTGCGATATCGTCTAATCTATTTGCTCGGCGACTAACGAACTAACTGAAACAGCGTTATACATATTTATGCCGTCGGCGCGAATTTGGGCGCGATCGCCCGGGCGACATTTATCTCCGGGCGCCCGTTATCGGGAGCAGACTATCCGGGTTTAATTTCGACTTTACGAGAGCGGCGGCGGGCGAGTCCATTCGCCGAAATGGACGGTCTTTTTGTTCGCTTGTAAAGTGTCTTTGTCGAGTCAGCGGGCGAATGAAAAAGGACGAAGACGGGGCGATCCGAAGTATGAAGAATGGGGACACTCCATCACGGCAAGACCCGCGCACGAAACAATGCGAAACAAACGAGCCCGGGATCGGATATTAGTTTTTCGTTCCCGAGGAGGCCTCCTCGTCCTCATCTCTCATATTTTTCTCAGTCACATTTCCCGCGCGCGCATTTATCACTTTGAAGCGGGCCGAGGAGGCTCGCGCAAATGGAAGGGCTTTGATTCGCAGGACTTGATGCAAAAAGCCTTCGGGATCGCCAGCCGGTCCGGCATTTCGGCCCGCGCTAGCCATAATTTAGCCGCCTGAAATATCATCCTGCCTGCTCTTGTTACCGATAGCAGTACACATTTCTGCCGCCGAAAACTCTTTGCACTCGGTTTGCGTGCACTTTAGTTTATTAAGAGCCGCCGATGCCGCGCTGCCCCTGCCAGACCGCTTCCCGACCCGGCTTCGCCCTCTCTTCTCTCGCTCCCTCGCTCATCGCCAGTTGTTTTCTTCGTTCGAGTCGCGCGCTCCCTCGCACCCGCCTTCCGCTTCGGCTTCTCCGTCTCCTTCCTCGAGGGACTCCGGCGCTGTCCCACAAACGCCGTACATCACCACTTTCGCTGCTTCGGGAAATGAGTTATGCCCTCACCTTTCCTGTTCGGCCCTTTTCCCATTTGGACGGGGCATCGGTACCATCCCGGAATGCTTATTATCACTTTTCACCGGCGATCGCCAGTACGGCGAAAACACCTTTTAAATCTTTACGCTCTTCGTTTCCGCAGAAATACGGGGTGTTTTAATGTACAAACGTTAGCTGGACTGTGGTGTCTCGTCGATTGACTTATACTCGATCTGGTGCTATGCATTTCTCGAATTTTTTAAGATTTAGAGGTCTGAAATGTTTTGGTTGGTTTATTTTTGGACGCTCAAACAATTGTCTTTGAAAAAAAAAAAATCGGTCATTTTGCCTATGATTTCGTAATTGTGGATTCTAGGATTTCTACAGAATTGAAGTAACGAAGCGTTGCCATATCCACACTGATAGAAATAAATGCATGGCACAAGTATACACATGCTTAACCTAGGTATATTATATGCTTAAAAAATTGACAGGTACATATATATTCCTGAAAGGTATACGTATGCCTATAAGAAGCATACGAATACTTGTTCAAAGAATTTGAATTTATATCATAAATATACACTAAATTTACACTAGATATAATTAAACAGAGATTCTTAAACATCCGTGTAATGTAAGCCGTTTCTATCAGTGCATTCCATATGTTATATCTATCTAAACGATAAAGATTATTTCACTTTTTCCTTATTATGTTATCTATTAATATCCGCATATTTTATATTCATATCTCATTGACAAACACATACACACACATATACACACATCATATATATAGTTAATATTAACTATAAAAGGTCAACAAAAGTCTGCAATCTTTGACAACATGCGACCGGAATGTAAAAAAGATACTTTTTAGTATAATATTGTAAAAAGTTTAAAATTAATAAAGGAGAAAGGGGAAGAAATAAAAGTAAACTTTTAAACGAAAATATCGATATAAACTCTGCTTTAAGTACACATTTATAATTAATAACTTATGCGAATGTAATAAAAAGTGGAGTATTCGTCATACTTGTATATCATTTGCAATGCAGTGTAGTGAGGGGCCAATTAAACTTTTTTCCCTCGACGGCAACAACGGAGTCAAAGTTACGGGAACTCGCCGTGTCAGGCATAATCGCCAATAACAGCCAGTCTATTTATAAAAAGTTGGGCTCGAAGGTCTTCAGCACCACAAAGAAGCAGGCAAGTCGGTCGGCACCCTCCGATGCTAACTGAGAAGTTGGTTTACCGCCTCCTCGTGGGTGGATAGCGGATATAGTTAAGGGGCGTCTTAATTACCCACGGTAATGAACACCTTGTCGTAAAAACTTGCGCTGCTTTAATTATTTCTACTCGGGCGTCTTAGCTGCTCTCCCGCTATTGCTCCTTGTGCTTTACTGCTCCTCGGTTTGCCCTCGCTAACGTAACGAGATACGATAGATACGCGGCAATGCTTCCTTGCCTTGTTATTTTTCGTTTCAATTAAGTTCATTACTAATTTCGCTCAACGGTGTGACAATGGTACGAATCCGTCTACCTTTTAATCCGGCAGGAAAAAGATTTATAGATGTTGCGCGAGCGAGGAAAGGTGGCGCGTATCATGTATCTTCTTTTTCCACCTCAATAAGACAAACAGAAGTGACATTGCCAAAATTTGTTTTGTAAATGGATTTAGAAGACAGGGAAAGGGTTGACAATAGGAACACCTTCAAATGTTCAATCATTCCCATCAACAAGCAATAAATACACAAGGCAAATGCAAAAAAAAAAATTCCCTAATCAGTTAAATCATCACCATGTTTATTTTCATAAATCATTCTTGGTTGAAGAATTGTAGATTTGAGTGTTAAGCTTTATTAAACGATGAAATTGTTGAGGAACGTTCGAAGTGTTGCCCTCTAATAAGGCAATACGTGTTAGTTGCATTCAAATTGTTCAGATAGTTTGAAAGAAAAAAGGGGGGGAAAGGAAATGCCGGTTAATAAAAAAAGTCTATAAATAAAGTCATGCGAGCGAAGAAGCGGCCTTGTCTACGTGGCGGTGTCGTCCGTCGAATTCAATTACCGGAGGGTAATACTTTTTAGAATCGCTTGCGAACACAACAGGCGGCGGCGTTGCCTGGTTGCCAACACTCCTATAAATTCGCAGGAATTAAACGAAAGAATGCGGTCTGCGTCGATGTACGGCCGGCCGGGCGGTTAGCGTGCTGGATGGTCCGCCGCCGCCCTTAACCCTGCTCGGTTGTGTTAGCTATCTCGCTGGCTGCCTCGTTTTGGGGCTTGTTGGATTTTTAATTAAGGGCGCCATGACTCCAGCCAAGAATTCCGAGCATCGTTTCAGATCGCGGGCCAGCTTGGCTTGTAGGCATTGGCTTGACTCAACCTTCTCCGCACTCTTTTGCCGACAACAGTATCGCCTCTGTTAACCGTCATTTGGAAAACTGCAACTTCACTAACTTCCTCTATGTTACATTACACTTCATTTTATAACGTATATCGTGGATGGCCGAATGACTGAACCATATAACTTATAACTCGTAGATTGTATATTAGAATATTGGGCAAATAAATTGTTTTAGCCAAATATTTTCCATATTCTTTCCATACTTTGAATTTAGTTCGACTGTATTATTTCTCCAAACACTTACCAGACAGAAATTTTGTCTGGATAACAAACATAATCCAGATATTTTTAAGATCAACTTCTAACCTGTGTCAGACTAAATCCATTCCGCTTCCACACAAATTCTAGCTTAATGCCAATCTAATTTTTTCCAAGCAGGGGCCTAGTATAAAAGTTACTTGTTGAACATTCTTACTATGTATTAAAAAATTCAGTTTTAAACAAAATTGTTTAAAATATATTGCCATTCAATTAACTTATAAAACTCATCCCATTGTTTCACCACAAATATCTGTTCCATGTCAGTTCTATTAATTTATAATTACTTTGCATCTGATTCGAGTAAAGATTGTCAGGTTTTGCCTGCAAAGTAAAGCGTAAAATATGAGGTTGGGTAGGAACCGAAAATGTTTTTCGCAAGCTACGCGGCGGAAAGACGGAGGATGGAATCAATTTTTAAGAGATGTCGAGCGGATGTTGCCGGCTATACTCTCAAAAGGGACTTTACGTTGTCCGTCTCTTTCTGTTCGCCGGGCGCTGATCTTCTTCTGGAGTGCGCTCGGCAGTTTCCGGAAAAGGAGGGTAGTTTTGATTTATGGCCGCTGGCCGACAGATTTACGAATATCAAATTCGCGTTGAAGGGGGCGCGGGAGGAAGTTGCCATTGCGCCAAGGGCGTCGGTCTACTCGTGAATTTCGCGTGTATGCTCCGCTCCAGGATTTAAGACGGTTTTGGCTGACGACGGTGCGCTAAATGTCGTACATAACTTGCGAGGGGTATGACCTTCTCGACTCCCTTATGGGCTTGTTTTCATGTAAAGAATGTTTATGGCACGAGTTTCACGGCCTCTAATATAAATTGTAATTAAATCAGTTTAATCTCTGTTGCTTATGTAACAGTTAACTTAATTAAACTTTATGAATATTTTATTCGTGTATGTCTGTACGATTATTTACATCTACGTCTTCTTCACTCATTACTATCCACCGGCTTACTTGGCCAAGTAAATATCTCTAAAGATGTCGAATGAACTTATTAACGTTACCTTCCCTCAACATGTTTTTTTATTTTGGGATTAGTGGAAAAGAATATCTTCTGCATCATCTATTTTTCATTCAGTTTTCTCAAGTAGAAGTGTACTAAGTAGATAACGAAATTACTTCAATGTTTAATATTATCTGACGTTAATTTATTTAATTTTTTTACACTTTACACTTGTCAATTAATATATTCCTTGTCAAGGTCAAATCATTTAAACATGCAACCAATTAAGCCGCCTTAATTTGCTAGATAAGAAGCCGAACGAGTGGAAATGTTTTTTACGACTGAATTGGTGCCTCCTTTGCGAGCGAATCGCTCGAATGAAGTAACGAAGCAAAGAAGCAGCAATGATTCTCCCAAAAGTGCAGCGTTACGTCGCAATACGTCTAACATTTCCCATCCCATCGGTGACTGTTCAAAAGTTCGTAGCCCTGGCCGCCCCGCTCGGCCTCTCTTCATTGGCCGTCTCTTTCGCATTCGTGCGCCCGTGTGAGTTCTTTTCGGCAAGTACCAAGTCTCGCTCGCGAGGCAAGAAGATCCATTCGGGGGATGCTACCGTGCGGCGCGCTTCCGCGTGGTGGTACATTCGAAAGGGATGCTCGTATTCAAATGTTGATGAAATTGACCAGACAGGCTTTGATCTGGCCTCTTCAAATATTCGCGAAGAGATTGAAGTGAACATCTGAGGAAGGCCGAGAATTATCTCTTGCAGAAGTCCCTTGCCGACTTTGGCATAAAAAGGGAACGTGGCAGGAGAGAGGGGAGGGAGGAAAGTGGGGGGTTGGGGGGTTGGGCGAGAGTTGCCGAAGGCCTCAAACGGCAATTAAAAGCGCGCGGATTTAGCGAAGCGCGGCTTTCGCGGGGAATAAAAGTTGGCGGAAAGAAGCGTTCGCTTGGCGGCGCGCATCGAGTTCACGTAATAATGAATTCATAAATAACATTATGCATTTGGAGTTGTGCTTCGTAACTCAAAGCATCGCCGGTACATATAGGTTACGCTAAGAGCGAGGGCAGCGAAATGCCGAAGGGTAACGGCCACCCTTCCACCGTGGATTTAATATTTAAAAGCGCATCTGAAATATGCCGATTGAGAAACATAAATATGAGGGGATCCGCCTCAGGAGCGTTCTCTCTTGCTTCCTCAATCTCTATTTCTGTCTTCGCTCGCTTGCCGAAAATGGCGAATTATTTATTTGTTGCTTTATCCCTTTGACTGGCTGGTGGAAAATCATATTTGCATTGCAAAATGTATTACTTTAGTGTTTGACTTCATCTTTGTTCATAAACAAGTCTGCGTAGAGAGCTGAAATTCATCGGGACAGGTTTATCGGGATCATTCGTTTTGCCCGTCTAAGGTTTTTTTTTGGTATTACTATTATTAATTATTTTAGTATTGCATTTTTATATTTTGTGTATTTGTAACATTAACATATTTGGATGGACTTTAAGATTGATATCAAAATATTAGTGATGAAATCCTTAAATTGAACAACTTTTATATTGGTTCGATGGAGTTATCAAATTATTTCACATAGTACAACTTCAAAGTCAGATTGGTTATAAATTCAAATTTTCTCATTCCCTCGATCGGGACTTCTAGAAAAAGGAAAGAAAAATATTCTCGTCGGGTTTAACTGAGTGGGACTAGAATATTATATTTAAAATATAATCATAATTAAATGATTAGCATGAATTAGGTTCGCTCGTCGAACCGAACGTCGACACATGAACTGAAAAAGTGAAGTATCTAAGAACGAAGTGAGGAGTGATGCGATAGAGCGCATTACGATCAAAGCATGATTTTAATTAGATAGATTATAAGGAAAGAGATAAAAATTATTAAAATTATTGCCTTAATGGAAGGAAGCACCGGCGTGCTAAGGGAGAAGCGTAATTAAACGCTGGGGAAGCTTTCCCCTGGTTAGGGTTTTACTGGTGCCGGTGTGCTTCAGCGAGAAAAGACTTCTTTGGAATGCGCGTCTGCACTGGCCGTCATAAATGACAATGGCAGACGCTGTCATAATAAGCGCACCGCCGTATTCTTTTCAAAATATAATTAAACAGAGCTTTGATTAATGACAAACCGCTCATTTGCGTTTCGGCAACGCACTTTGTACACTTTTCGTATTGATTAACTTCTCCGGCGAAATTGAAACGTCCTAGTCTCGTCTGAATTCTTTTCAGTTCGAAAGTTTAATGGACGGATAATTGATTTTTGAATTGATTCGACAATTTTGTAAAAAGATTCATTGCTTATTAATTCCATGGGATCAGATATCTTTTACGTTATACGGAGAATCAAGTGTGAAATTCATTACGTATGTAGATACAGTAAGATATCTCGCGGTATATCGTCTGGTGTTGCAGCGCTTGCATTATTAGCTGAAATGAAATTCTAATGTTGCAATAGTTGAACTGTACCGGTGTTGCAAATATTCCAACATCAGGCGATATATCGCGAGACGTTTCACCGGACCTTTTAAAATAACTGCATACAAATTTCAAATTTACAACAAATATTTCTCCGTATAATAATTATTTAAGATTATTTATTTCTTCTAAATAGAAATTGCTATCATATAAGATTATATACAACAAGAAAATTACATTGTAATGTGTACTGCACTGAAAACAATTTTATATTTAAAATTACGATACCTTCTGGCGTTAGAGGGATATCGTCTACGGTGTATACTATATTACCATATCATTACAGAAATTTTACATAAGAATTGGTTAAATTTAATTGTTAAGTGTAGTATTATATAATCAAGCATTTACGGAAATTGATTTTACGTTGGTATAGTACTTGCCTAGCAGTGAATTTTTTTTTTTTTTGAGCTAACAGTACGTATACAAGTCTGGCTCAAATTTGGCTTTGATATTGTGATGTGCCTTACATCTTGTTATGTTCTGTGTTATGTGCCTCACATCTTGTTATGTTCTGATTCTGATGTTAACTGAATTTCTCAGAATCCCTTAATTCAGGCTTTAATTGAAGGTAATAAATTTAAGGTGGGTCTAATCTTAACGTCTATTTAAACGTGCTATTAAATTTGAGTATCTGTTAAAATATAACTAGGATTGATCAATCAGTTTATGAATGGTTGATAATGGTTACCGTGTGTTGACTTTTAAGCGAAGACGACCACGCGACAGCCAATAGTATGTCGATAAGAGGGCTGACTCCCTCCCTTGAAGCACGGTGGCAGATCAGCCCGCAAACCGCAAGGTGCTACCACACCCCCAAAAACCAACCCCAGCACCCCCGCGGCCAATGATCGCGCCTAGCCGCTTCAGACCACAAACCAACCGCAAGACGATGCGCAGAGCGAGCCTCGCAGTCTTGCGCCATACGCATTTAACCGCAAAACAAAATGGTGACGCGGCCTGTCGTTACAACTTTACCTTATGCCTCGTCCAATATCCATTCATACGCCACGCTCGGTTAAAATTTCAATCGAGCTTATTATAACGGCATATTTGTCGTTCTTTGCATTTAACAGATCTTCCAAGGAATGCGATCGTTGATTAATCAGTCAGGCAAGGCGGATTAATTTTTTTGTATTGATATTGAATCGCTATTCGAGATTAGTCAAATCAATATTGACATAACTGATGTCGGTTAGTTATGAGAATATTAAATTAGTATTGAGGTAGTGATTATATTTTTATAACTTTTTGATTGGAATTAACAAGATTGTCAATTTTATATTGAGATGTATCTGTATTATTTACGGAATAATTACACAAAAAATGAACGTAACTAAATGGGAAGAAAAGAATCAATAATAGATGTTTGCAAAATGATGGTGGTGGTATACTTGAAAAAACTGAAAAATTATTTTTCTCTCTCGGTGAATATTTTATTATCGTATAATTAAGAATTTTAACTAAATAAAAGCATTCACATATATTAATTTTTAAAACTTATTTATATGAATATCATGATTTTTTTTCAAGTATCCCTAATTAGTCCAGCAATATAGATCATTTTTTTAAATTATTATCAAGAAAAATATAAAAAAAAGTACAATATCGCAAGTAAAAATTGAATTCGGGAAGAAATATGGCATCGATCGAGCATCCGCGTACCCATATTAGGTTTAGATAGGGTATCAGAAGAAAATAGTTCATTTTTTTAAATTATATTTAAATTTTTTTATTTTACTTTAATTTTATCGCATTTTATTGTAGTTTATTTGCACCTTTAATATAGTTGTATGTGTGTACATACTTATTGGGGCCATTTCAATGCCATACGTTCCACCTTATGAATTACCCCTAATTCAATACCTGATCGGGCCTTAATTTGGGCACCCTCTCTAAGGTATTCCTAGCGGGGGTCACGTATGGCTTTGATAGCATCCCCAAATAGGGCTGTATATGTTATACCTACATAGGGATCATACCACTAATATGGTATGCCCAACTGAATGTTACCAGGGATCTTCATACGAAACTTAATCACATATAATATTTACATAAATATAAAATCTTTCAGAAATGTATAGCTTGTCTATTCATCTAATTCTTTCTCGTTGTGATCTCAATTATAAATCCTTATAGTTTCGTTTTATTACCAAAGCTGACAAATTGCGATATATTTTCTCTCAATGTAAAATAAAAAAAAAAAAAAAATGCAGGACAAATGTAATAACTGTACGTGAATCCTAAAATTTGTAAATATGCAGATGTCGGTTAACTTTGGAATCCGCGACAAATCGCGGAAAGTTAGAATTTCATATGAACCTGCTGCTTATACTATTTAAAATTTTTCATGCAATAAAGTAATATACAGTCATGATGGAAAAAATAAAAGTCAACAATGTTGGAAAAAGGTGTAACTTTTACATTATATATTCTTTTTCAAAATAAAAATGAGAGTTCCTACAATACATTTTTTAGTGTTTATAAACAAATTAGAAAAGAATTTATATACATGTATATATTATTATTTTATTAATAATGGCTCTACATTGGTTCAGTACTGGCGACCGATGAATGGCCACCAATACTGGCGCAAAGTAAATTAGCGTTTCATACCAGTATTGCGCCAATGTTGCGAGCCAACGGTCGGCTACTGTCCGCCAGTACTGGTGCAATACTGCGCCATTTAAAAATTTCCACCTGGGTCGTTGAAAAAGAGTACAGAACCGGCCATTCGGGGCGTACGCGTGATGTGACGAAAGGCTTCGGTTGGAGGGGTTGAGGGGTCGAGGAACTAAGAGGATACGGCACTGGGGTCTGAGGTACCCCAGCGTGGTCTCTGCGGCGTGGCTGGGTTCCCGCGCTCCCGCGGTGAGTTTGGTGGTGGGAGCTTTTTGAAAGAGGGTTGAGGTACTAGTCAGAGGTGAGGAGGAAAGGTGGCAAGAGGCAAGAGCAGGGGTGCAAGGATGCAAGGGACGACCATCGGCTGCGAGCGCGTACGGCGGGGCCGAGGGGGGGGGAGGGAGTCGACAGTTGCCTAGCTACCGGCGAGACCCGGCCAAGATATTCCGAGAACTCTCCTGCTCTGAGGCTTGCTTTGGCTTACATTTTCCATCGCCGGTTCGCCGACTCGTCTCAGTCCGGCGAACGCTACGACATTCCTCAAAAAATTGTGTCAATGCAAAGAACGCTAGACGTTCGCTACGGGCACGCCACACTTGCCCCTGCGAGCACGCCGCACTTGTCTTTCCGAAAATCAGCCACCGTGTCATCCCTTAAAAGATAGTTAATATACTTTTTTTCTAGAGCTATATTGATTGTATCTAGTAATGTTGGTATTTTTCTAATTTCGTATATTTATCTTTTTTTATATAAATATAATTTATTAGTTTTATATTGTTTTCTTATTTATATTTATTGAAGAGACAATTTGCTTTAAATTGTATTGACAAATTTAATGCGTTATATATTAGTTTGTATTATGAAACAAAAAATTATAATTACGATATTTTCCTGTAGGAATATTAACAGAAGTGTTTTTATATTAGATTCTTATTATTATTTTTCTTTTGTTTCATTAAGATTTTGTTAAGTAAATCTTTTATTTTAAATAGAAAAATTAAGATTAAAAAAGCTTATCGAGCTGACTTATATGTATTTTTATATAATTGTAGAAAACAATTTGCATAATTTATCTCATTTAATGAAATAATCTTAGTATTCTTTTACCTAAACTATGATAAAATTGGTATGAATTAGCTCGATAAGGTTCGCTTGCTGTGTTTCTCTCATCGTAGTTTTTTTTAATAAATACAGTATATACATATTCTCATCAAAAGATGATAATTTAACTAAGGAAAAAAATCTCTTTATTAGTTTAAATTTTCAATACCTTGAGAGTACGATATTAATAATAGTACGGTATGATAAAAGTAAATAATAATAATTTCAATAACTTTTTTATAGAATGATATATCTATTAATTTCGTATCCAATTTTTCTGAAAGTAAAAAGACCCAGTCGAATCTTTAATGTTATTAATATTGCTTATAATTACCATTAAAAACAGTTGTGTATTGCGTGAAGATTTCAGGACTATAAAATTTCTTCAAGTATTTAGCTATAATAATTAAAAATGTTTGTATGAATTTACTGTTCAAATTTGTATTCATTTTTTAGCGTATATAAAGAAAAGTAATTGTTCAACTAAAATGTTTAAAAAACCATTCTTAAAACGATATTGTTATATTTAAGAAAACTAAAATAATACTTATAGGTCGATTTCGTGTCGGCAGAATTTAAAAAAAAATTTTATTGTAAAAGACAATTTCTATCAGTGAATATGAAAAAAAATTATTATTTTTTTTTTCTAATAGAAATACTAGTGTCGCCCTCGGACGGTTAAGACTATAAGGATCTTTAAGAAAGTCTCCCTTCACTCTTTAACGCACCCTTCTTCAGAAGTAAGAAATTCACCCCCGTGGTAAAGTCGGTCGCTAAAGAAAGACAAAGTCGGTAAAAGTATCGTAAAAATACCAATAAAAAGATTTTTTTTTCTTAACAAATATTTAATACGTCGTCAATTTCTGTAATTATATTTCTTTTTTAACGAAGTCTAAATGTCTATTTTATAAATATATTGTACAAATACATTTTAATTTTACAAGTAGTTACCCATTTTAAAAATTGTTATACGTATATACGGGATATTATTAAACGTATTTTAAATAATTATCTTTGTTAAGAAAGAATTAAGAAATTACAAAATATATAACTATTTCATAAAATTTAAATGGACAAATAACTTGTCAGATTAACTAATAGAAATATTAATATTAATTTGAGTTATAAGTTTTAAAGGAATGAAAAAATGTTACTTATAAAGAAAAAAATAACTAATTAAAAACTAACTATTTAAAATAATTATGGTTATCGGACGAGCGCGTTAAAAAGTGAACGTGACATTAAGACGAACGAATGCGTCGGTAAGAAAGGAAAAGAAAAGGTCAAGAACATCTTAAAGAAAGTGGTGCCGCTCGTGTCGCTAAGACGGTAAGGAAAGATTTAAGAAGAATCTTAGTTCCGGTATCTTATATCCTAGAAAGGTGGCGTTTTCGTCGCAAAGAACTTCTTTTCCTACGCGTAATAAATTTAACGAAATCCAGGCTAATTTTTTTACGTCTATAAAGATATTATTAAAACACTTGTTTATGTTTAAATAATTTTGAACTTGTGAAAATTGAGATTTATAATTTATGAACGCACACTTAAAGTTTAGTACAAATTAGAAACGTAAAAAAATATAAAACATTTAATTGAAATTATTATAGCAGATAGTAAACATAACAAAGTAAAATGTGAAAAATTTTATTAAATCACAGATTATCTATTTGAATAGTAAAATTGTATATCTGTTTTTAAATTAAAAAATATTCTACTACACTGAGAGAAATAGGCATTCAAATTGTCAATCTTTGCTAAAAAATGGAACCACGAGGATTTTTAACAAATAATAAGTTACAAATATGAATTTATGAAATGTTGTAATGATATTTAGTGATAATATTTCTTGACGAATTTCATTCTTTCATATTCTTGTAAATTTCGTTAATATTCCTTACTTCTATTGCTTCAGGGGGAGTTAAAAGTTATAATATATTAAGTGTACACTTTTGGTAATAAATAGTGTAATTAGGATATCTAAATATGTGCGAAGCAATATAAATTGTTGAAACCTTATGAACTGCGCGTGGATATTGAAAAGGATGAACAAAAGGGTGGTTCCTCACGGTCTGTTAATTTAATCTAAGCAAACATTATATGGATGGAATGAGAATGTGTTCCGCATTGGATGGGTTCGGGAGGAAGGCATTATGCGAGGGCAAAGGGGAGGGGGAAGTTTCTCGACCAGGGTAGCTTGGGATGCTTTTAAGGAGGTTAGGCCACGCTCGGGGTGTAGATCTAGATACATACGTAAGTACAAGAGTATTCAAGACAGCGAGCCGAGGAGCGATGTTTAGCATGTAGATGAAGATCTTGGTAATCAAGGGCCGCGGCCCCCCGGGCACACTTCGTCAAGCTGCACTTATTTCGTTGCTGCTGTCATGCATTTTCTACAAAAGCCTACCAAGTACCATTTCACTTTCAATTCGCAACTTTGTTCCAAGTTCAACTTTTGGCATTTCAATGTTTTATTAATTTGCAAAGTAGCATTTCAGATGGAATGGAAAATCAAATTAAACAAATCGATCGCACAGTCATTCGTCTTATCAAGGTGTAATGAGATAAAAAAGTGGTATTAAATCTTCCATTATATGGAATATATATATGCAAATGTTTTACAATTTTTACTATACTGGACACTAAGAAGTCGTATAAATCTTATACTCTTTCGACTGTTAATTTATTAAAATATCACAACAAAATGCTTTACATCAATGTTCTTATACAGTATAGTAATTTTTGTTCTAAATTTGTTCTGTCTGTAGGATTATTGGATTATGATAATAAAATTTATCTCGGTAAGAGTACGAAAAGGAGAATTATGAAAAGAAAGGTTTCGCAATTAGTAACGAAATCCCGATCGTTTAAGCATTCCCCCGGAGCGCGATTAAAGCGCCGACAAAATTGAATCGCCGTTAACAAAAGAAGGCGAAAAAATGGCAACAAATTGCGAGACCGTCGGCAGCACGAGAGAGGGGTGGTGCGCGGTGGCGCCGCGAATAAACGCGAATCGGCATTTCCACCTGTCCGATGATGATAATGATAAAATGCTCTTGATTTCTGATGTCGTGGCACATAAACATCGGGTAACATTAGCGGAGGGTTGTTATAAATTGAAATGAGAAACGCGAGGCCAAAGCATTCCTATTTAGGGCTGATTCCGCTTTTGACCGAGCGGCCCAGGCAAATGCGCGCGATTCATTCGTGTCAGATAACAGAGATAATGGCTCTTTGGATAATCCCCCGTGTCCTTTCCATACTTCGATTCGAAATGATCGGTTCCTGTCGCTCGAAAATTCACCCCTTAATCGACGCTGCGCAAAAAGTAATTTCCCGGCGAGCGGGACAAAGGGCGATTTTGCATGGGGTCACCGTCGATAGCCATGTCCAAGTGGAAGTGACCGGTGCGCGTAACGAGTGCCCTCCCCCCCCTACCCTCCTCGGCCCTCGCACCCCCTCGTACCCCCTCGCACCCGTCAGTCCCCGCTCCCTTTTGTCGCCGTCACCCTCGCGCGTATTTTCGAGTCGCCCCCGCCGCGCGTTCGTCTCCGACCCCGTGGCGGAAAACACCATGTGCGTTCTATGCGAAAAATAAACGCTCGGCTGCGTGCGCGCGTGTGCCAGCGCCGGATCAGGCCATCGCGGTGATTATCAATATGTGGGGCTCTGGGGCATTTTTTGCCCGTCTTTTTTTTTCCGCCTCCTCTCCTTTTTCCTCTCCTTTCGACAAACTTTTCACATTGACCTAGGCTGACCTTGTTTTTTTTCTCTCCATAATCAAGGTCTTAATTAATTTCAGCGCTATTCGTTTGACGGCAAAGAAGATCAAATGTTTGTCCGGGGATTAGTATCGGTGAAATTACAGTTATTCCGAGGATGTAAATAATGCGGAAATGAGTTTGTTGTGGGGGCTTTTTATGGCGGAATGTGGACGCCAATCGATTTGTTTCATTGAATTTGATGTTGTATTTAAGTGAGGGTTGTTTTTATTTGTCTTATTCGGTGTTACGATATTGAGAATGTAATAGATATTTTATATCGTTTTAAATGGTATTATTGAGGAGTTTAACTGTACATTTTTTCCCCTTTTTGTAGCGATAAACGTAAAGAATCGCTGTCAAATAATGTTCGCGTAATAAAGATATATGTGAAAGGTGGAGTTGATTGCGTTGAGTTGGCGAAATTTTAATGGCAAATCAAATTAGTTGGACTTTACATAACATTTATGTATACATTCTGGAAGTTAAATCGCACTCTATAAAATAAGTTGGAAAATCGGTTTTGAACTGTGCCTTTTAATCAGTTTGATTTGAACTAAATGTATATTATAATAAATATAAATAAAATGACGTTGAATTAAACTGAATTATTAAATGAATTCGCAGTTGGAGAACAATTTTGAAATTAGAATTAGAATTGATCCCGTGGTCGAAAGAGAGAATATAAAATTTGGTATTTACATACGTCTTTTAAACCAATATGCAAACTATTAAATTTTATTCAACAAATAGTACCTAAAATCACATAATGGTAAAGTGCAGTGATTTATGACCTGTTTCGCGCTTCAGTTAAAACCGATCGTCTCAATAATTTAACAACACAAAAGTTACACTTTGCTATAATAACATTACATGCTGTATTCGTTAATGTCACTACTGTTAAAAGTGTCCTGTTACAATCAGAAGCATATTTCAATGCAAAACACCGTTATCGTGACTGCGTATCTAATTATTTTTATGTCTGAAGTATGGTTTAGTAAGCATTTCGTTCTTTCGTGCCCTCATAATGCAAAATAGTTGTAGAATGTTTATCTGAAAATACTACTTTTATTATATATTTCCTGTATTTAATATTTATAATTAATATATTGATTTTTATTTCTATTAATATATTGAAAATATTGACAAAATATTGTGCAATCATACTGCATTGATTGTATACATATTTCACTATACTTAAATTTCATTTAATTTTACTTTTAAAATTGACTAAATCAACAAGAACAATGTCAACTCATTCATAATAGAAAATTTACGTAAAGTATTCTCTGGAAAATCGCTTTTTTGGCTTACATTTTACAACATTAACTACCACCTCACTTTGATTTTATAATTTTAAAACAACTTTAACTTTTAAACTCTTCGATCGGTTGCATAAAACGAGGAAGTTAAAATTAAACGAAAAATCTTGTAAAATTAGGCGATTGTCAGTGGTGGTGCTAAAGCGCGCCGTAAATCTGCGCGCATCTTTTTCACAATGACTGTGAAACGGGCCTCCGAAAAGATGATAACGAGTGATGTTGCCAGTTTAATTATGCGACATCGAATGCTGTAGGGTGTTGGGGGCTAAAATTTAGGCAAAATCGGTAGCGCCCGGACAGGGCAGGACGATAAATCGGTTTGGCCAACTGCTCGAGCCAACGAGCCGTGTCCAGTTTGGCGCGCTGCTCTCTTCCCTCTCACTTTCTCCCCTCTCCCTCCCCCTACTCCGCTCTCTCACTCACTCACTCTCTCTCTCCTTCTCTCTCTCTCCGTGGAGCGGCGCGTATGCCGCCCTGCCCCGCGCTCGCGGCGGCTCGTCGGACAACGGCATTCGCTACACACTATTCTCCATACTCCATTATCTGTATTCTACTCCACTCTACTCCATTATGCAGGCACCGCGTATAAACGCCAACTTCTACCTATCCACTCACGAGCGGCAGGTCGCGCGCGTCCATCAGGACGTTCGCGTCTCTCCCGCGCTGCGCCATATGAGATAAACGCTGCCAGTATTGTTTGCCGATTGATCAAAAAAATACATCCCAGCTTTGTCCAGCCCAAACAGCTATATTTGAAGTCCATTAGAGTGCCCATTTATTGCTTGGCTCCGTTATAGGGAACGCTTGCTTGCGCTCCCCGATATCCAAAGTACCGAGCACTTAGGGGTCACGAACAATTTTTTTCGTCTACGTCTATTTTTCGGTTCGCTTTAAATACGGCTTTTTTCCCGGCTTTTTTTGGGGGGTATTTTTTTTTTTTTTTTTGGTTAGGTATCAGGGGACACTTTTGCAAAAGCAATTCAACATGTTTCCTTTCATGTCAAAATGGTGGCAAATATTTATCCGGATTTTCATTTTTACATTGGAAACTGGACACCTGTTTGTTTGGCACTTGTTCAAACTTGCACGTCCGAAGAGATTGTAGAAAATTTTGAATATTTTTTTATCAATTACGCTATTTGTAGTCCGTTTAAGAAAAAGAGTTTCTTCAATAGTTTTACACGTAGTTTTTTTCACTTAGTTTTTGTATAATTTTTATAAAAGTGTTGATATGATCCTTTAATAGTTATAATTGAAATTTGTTTTGTAAACGTTTGAAGTGAAATGTTGTTCGATGTCTGGTTATGATAAGTACGAATTTATTTTAGCGAATTATTTGCTGTAAAGTAGTCTATTACGGGTAATCTAACATCTACATAGGTGCCGCGGATGTTGGTCCTAATTTCACGTACACGTGTTAAATTTCCATTATACTTCATCATTTATCTTTTACCCCGGTGGGAAGTTTGGAATCAAGTTGAACTAGATCTAAATGAAAATGAACTGAAGTATTCATAGAGGCGCATGAATTGGGAAAATGAATCGGTGTAGGCAACTCCTCTCATTTCCAATCTTGACCTAGGCTTTATCAAATTAATGTAAAATTTATAAACTCGTGTTGCGATTTAATGCTGTTTTTATACTATTATTAGTACAACAAATACTACATTTTGTACTATTCTCTTTAATTTTAAATGCTTCTAAAATACCCATTTTTAACGTGACGTGTTCAGGTCGAACATGTTAATTTAATCTGTTACTTAAATTATTTTCCAGTGTAAAGACACGTGGTTTTCTTTTCATGCATTATATATTTCGTATGAAATTTAATGGCGTATGTAATTATTGAATTCAGTTCAACAATTGTGTATTCATCCTGGTTGAATATTATTGATAATATATTTTCCAATATAGGATTAACAAATCAGATAACGATAAATTCATTTACACTGTGTATGTATTTGAAATTATTTTACTCCGCCAATTAATAAAATCTACTGATTAAATCTGTAATAATTAAATTTCACATTACAAGGATTTACTTGAATTTAATTAATATGTGATTTATTAAGTGAACAATAATTGATGGATTAGAATTAATAAATTTATTCGTGGATATATTCCCTTCGTTTTCGTACAATTTTGCAACATTTTTTAACTTATTATACTTACCACAGATTTTTTTTTAAATTACACTCCACTGAATATATAATAATTTAACACGCGGTAACTAAATGCTGTTTTTACTTCATTTCAAAATCTTTTTACTTTATTTGAAGCGAATTCTAAGTGCATATGAGATTTTCTGCGCAGTTACCATGCGCGCATATGAAACTTTGATAAGAATCGTTATCATATTTAAAATCTGTTTTCCAGTTAGCACAATAATTCCGGATTTGGTAATATAATTTATGAAATTATTTAATATTAACATAATTAAACATATATGTATATATTTATGAATAATTATTTATATAAATAAATAAATAAAATAAGTTAAAGTTGATGTTGACAAAGAAAAGGGGAACTTATTTTAAGAACGTACAAAAAATGCACGTCATTTGGGAAATCTGTGCAGCGAACTTGCTTAGTCGAGAATCGGAGTGAATCTTTGAATGTTGAATGCCGTGATATTCGTACTGCGCGTTTCATATGGTGCGGTAAATCTTCATTTGCGCGATCACACTAGTGGCTCCATTGCGAGCATCAGCAACGTTTCTCCGACGGACCGAGAATACGTTTTTATTGGTCCCTTCTCTGCTCATCCATATCTCCCCGTCTACTCGAAGGTTATCTAGCGGACAGCATGAAACTCGCGCCGTAGATTTAATTAAATCTTTCGCAAATTTGCATGCACCAACACTACAGGCAATCCTTTGGGGCCGTCAATGGCGTAACCTCGGCTACGGATTTATCTCAACATTTCGTGCACGCTTACCTCGCGCATTGTGTTGCAACATTAGTACAAACAATTGTTAAAATACACCCTTAGAAAGTGAACATCAAGTTACTCTTTCTACACTTTTTCTACACCTTTTATACATTGAGAGAAATTTATTAATAGTTGCTACTATATATTATAATAACTTGGGAATACGTGTATTTACACACTTAAAAAAATAATATACTTAATGTAAGAAGAATGTAGTTTGCTTAATTTAATACTATTTATGGTAATCTCAACATGATTTCGTTTTAACTTAATAAAACGGGCTTTTTATTACAAAAAGATTATTAGTTTTATAATAAAACATTATCTGTTGTCAACATTCGGATTTATTCTAATAATAAGTGGAATATATTTTCTAAAGTGTTACTAACGTGTGCCCCCCTATAGATTCTTTATACAACGCGACGCGACAAGTTATTAGAAATCAGTCAGAAAACAATCGTTAAACGGATAAGTGTTTTAGTTCTCTGGAGTTTTCAAAGACGATTTTTTAATTAAAAATTAGGTAAGCAAATTCAATTATAACCTTTAATCACATATAAATTTATTGTGTACAATATTATTAACGCTAATAATTTTTAAGTAACAGAAAAAAATTAATTTAAATATACAATTTAATTTTATTATTTAAAGATATAATTTAAATTAAATATTTAGAGAATAATTTAAAGATAAAAGAAAACAATTAATTAATTAATATTAAAATAGAATTAAATTAAATTAAATCATCTGTTTTTATGGTATAGAAACATAATACAATTTTCAAACAAAAATAATGAATTGATAATAATCATATGCTACAAATTATCATGAAATAGAGCAACTACTATCAAATTTCTCCTAGTGTATATTGAATAATGAAATTATAAAAAAAAAATAGTGAAATTTATTTAACATTTGTTTTCGAGAAATAAAAATTAATATATTATACTAATTTATACTTTTATGATGTAATAAGAAAATGTAAAAGCTGTTGCGAATAACGGAGAAGAGGTGAATGAAGTGAAATAGATCGCAAAACGATTACTTTGAAATACACTTTATTCAATTTCAGTTAAAAACTACATTAACAATAGATCGGTAGATATGTAGATTGGAAATAATAAAAGTTGACTGTATAATGATTTGCGGCCGGAAATAAAGCTAGGACTCGAAGGAAGCCGATCTCAGCCGGTTTACCTCCTCTTGTTACGCGTCAAAAAATTTTCACGGCAGGTTTTACGAATCGATATATTCGTTCGAGAATTGCACAAGAATTTCGTTAAATTTAGTTTAGTTACTTGTTTTTGGACTAAGCTACAATTTTTCCCTTCATCATTGTCGAAAAGTTGCATTTGCGTGCGACGCCGAAAGCGAAGAAATTTTGCGTGACTTTAATCGAACGGTACTTAATCCCGCGGAAGACCGTCGGAGAACGAAAAAATGTTGCACGAGTTGAACGCGGAGGGAAACCTGGTTCTACAGCCGAAGGGCAACCGAATTACCTCAAATGAATAACTCAATCAGTTCACTGATCATTGCACGAACCCGCAATAGCAACGTACATTATATGCAATATATATATATTTAAATATATATATATACTATGAAACATAATTAAAGAAATAATTCATCTTTCGACTCCTTATATGCGGTTAATGGTTCAGTGAGACGACGATATTCTATCGATATCTATTTACAATTATGTACAATTCAAGATCACACCTGTTTCGTTATTCTGCTCGAGAGATGGCGTCGATGGCGATTCGATGACTATACTTTGTATAGCTCTCATCAACAGAACCAAAAAGTCACGCTCTCTTACCCAACGCTATCCGTCCGTGTCAGTACCACGCCGATCCCCGCAGAATCTTCAGTCTCACTAATGTCCACGACATCCTCGTAACGGTAGTCTCCAAACATCAACAGACATCAAACGTAAACAATAAATAAAGGAACAAATAAATCACCTCACTCGCAAGCATTCGCCTCACTCTCTCCTCGTCCCCTCAATGACGATTCGTTGACGCCGCGAGATGACTCGTGGAGTTAACAATGTTTTTTTGGCATCTTTCCGAAATTCATCGGCACCACTTGCGTGAATGCCAAAAAAAGCAGGTAATGCCCATGGTTCTCCTTTCCTTTTTTGTTTTTCCGGATGTTTTAGCGACATCGAGGGAAGTCACGAGTGGCAGTTGTCCTGGGAGTATTCCGCATTAGTAAGGTCGCCAGACGTTGTTGTCCGGTCGTACTTCTTCTTGCCTGACGCTACAGCTATCGGTCACGGCTCGCTGCTCGGGACTTTCGGAATTGTGGAACTGATTGCTGTGCAGCTGGGAGTACAGGATGCTCGGAAGAACGCCCGACGTTGGCAGGTAGTTTCCGTAATTCTGGCCAAATCCCTGCTCCTCGTGGACTGGACTTTCCGTGGTACTGGAATCAGTCGACAGGGATCTTGGGGATACGTAGTCTTGGTACCTCTGACTCGTCGTACCGGACATTAAACTGCTCAGAGGATCCAAGGGATCCGCTTGTCCAGGCGTAGTTGTATCGGGGACAACTGTAGGTTCAAAAGTTTTTCGGTTTTGAAAGTTGCGGCGCAGGAAAGCTATTGTAAAATTTGCTACTGTTCAATAAATATTGAGTGCGTGTGTGAAATGTTAAGATTCGATATCACAATCTTCTCGTCGGCAATGTAATAACGAAGAATGTTACTAACTGTGGTAAATGATTGCAAAAACTTACGCGAGGAGACGGTGGAAAATGCATCCTGTTGGGGTGTGGAGCCAGTATTTCCGGAAGCTACTGCAGCTGGCCCAGCCGTCGAGTCTGGAGACGCCAAAGTGCTCATTGACGCGGTTCCCGCAAAGGAAGCCAGTGTGGATGTAGGCGGCGGCGGTGGTGGGAAGGGTGCCTGAGCAGCGCACGACGTTAAAGGCCCCGGCAAATACCCGGCGTAACCCGCCGTACTTCCGTAACCCCAAGAGTTGCTCGCCGTCAAGCCGAACTGCGACATGTCTGAGGAATAAGCACGCAAAGAATACGGTCACGTGTCTCGTCTTGGACATTTTGCTGGCCGTTGCGAAAGGCAATCGGTTCTGACCGAAGTCTCGGCCAAACGGACTAATAAGCTCGGCGAAATTAAAGGCACGCTCAGCTTTTTTAATTGTGATACAGGTAATTCCATACGGGAATATCGTTAAATATCGGTTTTCGCGTGGTCAAAGAGGAAGAGGCTTGGGTGACTTTGCATATAGAATCTGCGGCTGGCGATTCTTTTTCCGCGTTTTTTGGTGATATCTACAACCGATAGGCTATCCGATGAATCGAGTAAAGCAAAAAGGATGGGGCGGCGATCAGTCTATACACGACACGGCAGCAACGAGATCAAAGGGTCGGTCATCGTCCCTCGTCGACTATGGCCAACTCAAATAACCGAGTTTGCCTCGTCGAAAGGCACCGGCCGTCGAAGCCAAGCTAACCCCAAATACTGCGCGATCAATCCGTCTATCTGCCACGTACATCGTTACCCGTTTCCTACTAAATTCCCTGCCATTCAAATCAGCTACATCATTTTTCGCCCGCTGTATGTCTCTGTTACCCTCCCCTCCCCTCTCGCTCCATCCGTCTGTCTGTCTGTTTAACTCTTCCTCCTTCTCCCTTTTCCATTTATGTTAGTTTTTATTTTTTTATTTTTTTTTTTTTTTTGAAATGTATCATTTAATGATAACTTTGCTTGGGATCATTTTTCTATTGATAGTTGTTGAAGTGAGTTTAAGATTGCTGAATTGCGAGGGATGTTATTTAATTTACTTATATAATTCTAGACAATAAGATGCAATTGTTCAAATCAATTTGAATATCTGGAATCGATAACATGGATGACAATGTTGCAATTATTAATTTCAGACATTGGTTATTGTTGTTTTTTTAATATATTTCGATATAAATGGCCAGCGTGACAAAATTTAATATTACAACCTATTATGGAATGCAATAAAATTCAGTGGCAATGTTTTATAAAATTTTTCATAAAAATTAAAACTGTCCGTGGATTTATTATTTTTTTTATTAACATTGACTTATCAAACCGAAGAATTCGTGCTTTAAATAAGTCAAATAGTTGTAATAATTGTACCAAATTTTGAATTAAAAAAAATATACATTTTTTTATTTTTGTATACAAGATTAATTTTTTGGTACATGAAATCTGATCAAGTATGCATGCTTTAAAATTTACAATTTATTATGATATTGTACTATTTAAGTTTGTTAATGAAATTTCTGTACGCAAAGTATTTTGTGTACAGCAAGTTTTTTAACTAAAAACAAACTTTCATGTTTTAGAAACTATTTATTTGAAGGGGAAAATTCGTCGACAGTAAAAGTAGAATTTAGATCATTATAAATGTTCATATTATTCGGTATTTTTAAATATAATAAACATGTAGTTATAAAAATTTCAACAAGATAAACATACATAAATTTGTAAATTGCAAATAATATAGTTATCACGGAATAATTACAAAAGCATATAAATTAAACAAAAGTAAATGTAAATATCCATTCCTCAAAAAGTGTTTTTATAGTAGTTTAATGAATCATCGACATAACAAATCTATTTTAGATGTTGCACGAACACTGAATTCCTTCACGATGTTATAGAGTTATGATTCGGGTGATGATATGCCGCGTAAATTAATTTTGAATTGCGTTTCGATCTGTTGGCATCGATAAAAATTTCGGAATGTAAGTAAAAACTCCGCTTTGTTATGCATGTCAATAAAATTGAACATCAGAAAAATTGGCCCGCTGATAATTAAAACATTATCGAACTTACGGAACGCGCGTCTGGAGTCCGGAATTTCACGCGGCAGATGTCGAAAGTATTATTAATAAGGCAAATATTCCACGTGGTTGATTCATTTCGTCCACCTTGTTGAAAATTTTTCGTAATCTCGTCAACCGGTCTCTGTCTATCGCGCCCAGTTGGTCTCGGGAAGTTCATTAAATCGCTCGCACTTTCGACAAACATTGCTTTGTAAATTTAAATTAGAATTTTTCGGATGAAGATTATATCAAAATTTCAACGGCTAAATGCGTTGATATTTGGCCAGCAATAGAGATAGCATTCAGTTTTTGTCTGGGCGTTTGGCGACTCTCTACAGTCTGGCTAATTCTAACGGTATTGATTAATTATTTGACTCCAAACAACTCTGTAGTTTATCCCAGCAACAGAGTAATATTGAAGACGAACATGGTATTGAAATTAAATTCTAATTACTTGTTTTGATCCTTTGTTTGTTCTTTTTAAATAAGCGACCTCGTACATTTTAATATTACTACTTTCGCAATTCAGAGAGTAGCCCAGTTTACATTATTAAAATTTATATTGAAACTTTGTATCTGGGATGAGTGAAAAGTTATGGAACGGTTAATTGCTTCCAGATATACATTTTCAATAAAGTCAGTTTATAAGAATAATAGTTTAATATTTTCAAGGGAAACGTGAAATTATGCTGAATTAAATAATTAAATCAGGAGGAAGTTTAACAAATTATTTTTTTTAACAATCCTTTTGCAATTTTGAGATAATTATACTTTGTTAGTTTAAATGTTAAACAAAAACGGCAAAGACAGCTTGAAAATATGAAAGATATTAACCAATTATTTTAAACATTATATATACATAGTTTTGCATTATGTTATAATATTCTCAAATTTTGTTAAGTACATGTTACAATATATATTACAATTTTTTTATTTCGAACCTTAAATCTATTACACGTACTTCTATGACTTTCTCTATTAAAAACAAAGCACTAACTGAACCCTAATGATAACGCAAAAACTGTCCATTTAGTATAACGAAATTCTCGTATCTCAATTTAATTTATATAAATCCCGTCGTTTGAAAGTTAAACCCCAGGAAATTTGTTACTCATACCATATAAATCTAATCCAAATTAACGTTCTTCCCCTTAACCAGCTACTTCTAAAGCATATTCCAGCTTCGTGGAAAGTGAATAAATTTTTATAACATGACTTCAAAGTTTCACATTGTTGGATTATGAAAAGGCAGATTGTTTATTCGATCATATTTGCGTACGACTTAATTTTGCATCTACGGTCGACATTTTAACGGAACGATGTTGCGAGGGTCGAGTGGGGGGGGGGGGTGTTGCGCGTCGACTGCGCGTTGGCGTGGCCACCCCTTTAATATAATATTTAATCTAGCTTTGAAGAGGCTTGCGGTTTCCGCCTCTGGAATGGCGAAACTACTAGCTGTTCTCGAGCCTATCTCTTCGTTGAGTTGCTACCCTTCGGCTTTTCTAGCGAGCACAGTATGTATGTAACAACTGTGTATTACTCGTAACGTTACTTCGAAAGCAGCTTTATTCGTTCGACTATACGACGACAATATTTCATAAGTTTATTGAAGACGACAAATAAATAACTCGGAATCAGTGAAGATACAAGCATCTGACACTGAAGAAACCGGATCTAACTTTAGGGTTCGCGTTTATAATTTAAGGCATATTACAGTAAAGACGAAGTTTATTCCATTTTCCTTTTATGTTAAATTATATATCGAAAGAAAAGAGCGTCGAAATGTTTTAAATACTATAACATTAATCTTCTCTGTTACAATTTTAATTGTTGATAGAAAGAACATAAACGGTACAAAAGTGTAAAAAAAATTGCACGAAGTATGACGCAAAGATCTTTGCCATATGTAACAATTAATAGATATATAAAGTTTATACATACATAAATGATTTTTTTATAAACTATACGTATGCGAATTACCGTTTCGTCATATCTACACTGAGAAAAATGTTTGAATTACGTTATCTAATATTAGTTTCACGGTTATTCTTACAACAATTATAGTTATTAAATATGAAAAATGTAATCTTAGTAACAAGAATTTAGTAGTTGTAGTCAACTACAAATTTAACTATAGACCGTAGATGCAGTACTAATAACATTTTTCTCAGTGTGAAGTTGATTATTAAGGACCCTCCCGTAAAAAGTTCTACTTCAGCAATTAAAATATAACATGTTAATAAATAATGTGTGTGTATAAGAAACGTAAAATACTCACTCTGACAATTTGCAGGCATGGCGTGTCTAAAAGATGACAGTGGATCCCTCGTTTGCAGAGGATTGGACAGTGGCTGCAGAGTATTAGACAGAGGCTGAAGCGGATCCACCAGCGGTGACGCAAAAAAAGGACTCCCTCTTTGCGACGCGAAGGCAAATGCATGGAACTGTTGTTGTTGCCCTAAAATGGACAACACTGCGATCAACCGTGCGCCTGTCCACTGGACTTCAGGCAATTTATATTACCTACCTACCTACAACATCGACTAAGGTACGTTCCAACAACAATTTCAACATACATCTTTTGTCTCATATTTACAACAATTTAAATTTCCCATTGATTTCTTAGTCCGCTTTTCAACGACTTTAATTAAATCGATATACACATCAGTCAAATAGCAATTACCCAGGTGGAAATTTACATACGGGACAATACTGGCACAATACCGACGCCAGAGTTGCCGGTACTGGCATCTGTACTGACTGAATACTGACTGAGTACTGATGCCCAACTGGCCCTGTACAGGTGTGATAACACCGGCCGTACTACGGCCCAGTGGTCTGTCGGTACAGACTCAGTACTGATTTACTACTGATTCAATGCTGGCACAGTATCGTTTTACTATTGTTTC